>BQNB010109434.1:0-22753 GCA_026074375.1 Tanacetum coccineum
TCATAAAAAATAAAATATTAATCAGAAAAATATAAACTTTTTTTTAAAAAATTTCTTTTTTCATATATTTTATAGGAAATATGTTAAAAGTTTCATAGGTTCATTTTTTCAAAAATTCATTTTCTAAAGAACGGGATTTGTCCCCGTTTTTTGTTTTGACTCGTTTTTGGGTCAAATGACCTCTGTTTTTAGTCTAGTTTTTTTTAAACTTTGTTATTTATCATTTAGAATCTATTTTAGCTTTTAAAATTGTTCCAGGGTTTAATTTGCAAAATTTAGGTTTTTAGCCCTCGTTTTTCGTGCCCGTTTTAGGGTTTAAGTTATATAGCTTTCGTTTTTAGGTTTTATTTAATCGTTTTTGCATATTTATCTTGTAGAAATAGAAAACCAATCATACCTTTGTCATATTCAAACATAAATCATCAATCCGTCATTCGATTTTCCATTTAAACCTCGTTGGGACAAAACGACCAATGAATCATACTTCCGGCTACATATATATTTTATTTTGATGAACTTTTGACCATTCCTTGTGCAAAGGTAATTGGTTGAGTGTTTGCTTATATATATTATATTATATATTATCATCGAATCAATTTTTGACGCCGCTGCCGGGGAGGCTGAAAACGATTATCGTTACGATTGACAATTTGTGTTTAAATCTGTGAATATTTTCTTCTATAAAATATAAAAAGTACAAAAATATTTTTCATTTTCTTTTATTAGTATAATTATCATATAAAAACAAAAGAAAAACCAAAAATATAAAATCATTGTCCATAAAAAAGAAATAAAATTCACAAATTGGTAAAAATACCAAAATATAATATTCTCAATTGAGGTATTATCATAATAACTTCCGGTGAACTTGTTGGTTCCCAACTCGAACAAAAGATTCAAAAACTTGTCATTTGTGTCTCTTACGACGTACGGCTCACCTTGAAAAGTTAAACAAACTAAAAAGTGGGTATAAGGAGGGTTGTTCCAAGGAACTACGACCCGAAAGGAGAAATAAGCTTCGCGCTATTCCTACTCCTCCGCTCACCTGTGCGTTTATCATTTTGAGAGCTACCGTGAAGTAAGTAGATTATTTGGTTGAAGTTGTCTTATCTCATTGTCCGGTAAAATACATTGTGAATAAACCAAAAAAAAAAAACTAGTGTAAATTTTCTTTTTATATTTCTATTTTGTGCATGCGCACTCGTTCTCAAGCCCGTAAACGTCGACAACAACAAGTCCGACAAAATTCTGTTGAATCACCAAATCTTGAGAAACCAAATAACAATCAAGAAATTTTCAATCCTCCCATAGTTACGATGGACGATAATCGTACTATGGCTCAATTGCTCGAGGCACCCACCGAGGGTTACGAGGATGCAATCGTTGTTCCCGAGATCAACGCGAACAATTTCGAGATTAAGCATGGTCTACTTAACCTTGTTCAAAACAAGCAATTTTTTGGACACGATAAAGAAGACCCACATGCTCACATCCGATATTTCAACAAGATCACTTCTACGATGAAGTTCCCGAACGTCCCGAGTACGTCGGTTAAGCTTATGCTTTTCCCATTTTCCCTCGAGGGAGCAGCCCGGATTTGGCTTGACAAAGAACCCCCTCAATCGATTCTTACATGGGATGATCTTGTGTCGAAATTCATTAACATCTTTATCCTCCTTCTAAACGACAAAATCTTAGAAATGAACATCACGAGATTTCAGCAAAGATTGACGAATCGTTTTATGAAGCATGGGACCCGTATCAATGATCTTCATAGGCATGCCTCATCATGGGTTTTACAGAATTGCATTAACTCGATACATCCTATAATGCCTTGAAACACAAAATGATCAAGATCATTGAATTCCGCCGAGGGTGTACTTTTAGGTAAAAATGCCCCGAGAAATGCTAAAAATCATCGAGAGAAATCTAAAGTTCGCAATTCACGAATCAAACCCGTTGTTTGCTAAGTGAGCGCAAGCACTTCCACCTCCGTATCTCTCCCGATGTCTCCGAACTCAAAGATATGGTCAAAGGCATTGCTCCTTGATAAGCAAAATCAATCCCAAGCTCCCGCTCACCAAACTCCGCGTCCGTAAAGCGATCGAGGAAGTTGTGTACTGCGTGTGGAGCGCAACATATCAAAGTTTCTGTCCGCCACCGATGGCAATGTTTATCATGACAATATTCAAGCTTACGTTTCTCAAGCCGCTGCGGCTAATTTCAATCAAGGAAATACCAGTGCCCGACCTCCAATGGTTGCAAACCAAATTCGACCTCCCGGTTTTCCTCCTATGCAAAACCATCAAAACAACCAAAATTGGGGGATCAATTTCAACCAAAATCGGGGAAACAATTTTAACCAAAATCGGGGTAATAATTTTAGTCAAGGACCAATTTACCAACCCCAGGTTAATCAACCACCAGCTTATCAAGCTCCCGTTTACCAAGCTCCCGCTCCTCAAACACAAGGTGTGTCTAAGACCGATTTTGATAGCTACGTAAAGGCTAATGATGCGGTTATGAGGAATATGCAAAACCAAAATCAAGTTTTGCAAAACCAAGGTCAAAACCTGCAAGCTCAATTGAACAACTTGGCTACTTCGAATCAAAGGCTTGAAAGTATGCTAAGTAACTTTATCAAAATGAATACCGCCTCTACTTCAGGTTCGGGAACTCTCCCGGGTAACACCATTACCAACCCGAAGGAAGATTTGAAAGGTATCACCACCCGAAGTGGTGTTGCATATCAAGGACCCGCGATTCCTTCTACTTCATCTTCTCCTCCGAAAGTGATGAATCGTGATACCGAGGTTACAAAGGACACGATGCTTCCTACTAATAACGGAAGCACCGAAGACGTCCAACCTCCGGTAGTTCAAGTCCAATCTCAAAATCCAACTTCCGAGCCCGTTGTTGATCCCGTTAGTGCTCCAAGGCCTAACCAACAAACATCGATTCCATTTCCTTCAAGAAGAAATGATGAAAGGCGCCGTGAAAAAGCTAACGACCAAATTGAGAAATTCTACGAAATCTTTAGAGATTTGAGTTTCGAAATTAGCTTTACGGATGCCTTGACCCTTATGCCGAAATTTGCCTCGACTCTAAAAACCTTACTCGGAAACAAAGAGAAGTTGAGTGAAATGGCTAGAACTCCATTGAACGAGAATTGCTCAGCAGTCATCCTAAACAAGTTACCTAAAAAACTTGGAGACCCTGGCCGATTTCTCATTCCATGTGAATTTTCTGGGATTAATACATGCAACGCCTTGGCCGATCTCGGCGCAAGCATTAATCTTATGCCATATTCCGTCTGGAAAGATCTCTCTCTTCCCGAACTAACCCCAACTTGCATGACGCTAGAGCTAGCGGACCGTTCAATCACCGAACCGATCGGTATTGCTAAAGACGTCCGTTTAATGGTGGGAAAGTTCCAGTTTCCAGCAGATTTTGTGGTCGTAGATTTTGAGCCAGATCCCCGAGTACCTTTAATTCTCGGGAGAAGTTTCTTAAAGACCAGTCGTGCATTAATAGATGTTTACGAAGGTGAAATAACCCTTCGTGTTGGCAAAGAGGCCATCACCTTCAATCTGGACCAAACTTCGAGATACACGGCTAATTACAATCATATGACGGCAAACCGAATCGACGTCATTGAATTGGCATGTGAAGAATACTCGCAAGAAGTTCTAGGTTTTTCTGATTCAGTTGCATACGGTAATCCTTCTCCGGATTACGATCCAATTGTTTCAAATTCTTCACCAACACTAACTCCTTTCGGGGATAGTGATTTTCTCCTTCTCGAAGAAGCAACTCCCGTAAAAGCGGTCGAGCAAAGTTGTGTAACTTGCGGGGGTGGTCATTCTTACCAAAATTGTCCAGCCACCGATGGCAACATTTATCGTGACAATATCCAAGAGTATATGTCACAAGCCGCTGCGGCAAATTTCAACCAAGGAAATACTGGTTACCGACCTCAGATGGTTGCAAATTAAATTTGACCTCCCGGTTTTCCTCCCGTTCAAAGCCATCAAGGAAATAATCAAAACAATTTCAATCGGGGAAATAATTACAATCAAAACCGAGGGAACAATTTCAAACAAAGCCAAGTTTACCGTCCCCAGGTTAATCAACCACCAGCTTACCAAGCTCCTGTTCCTCAAACACATGGTGTGTCCAAAACTGATTTTGACAACTACGTCAAGGCTAATGATGCAGTTCTGAGAAACATGCAAAACGAAGGCCAAACCTTACAAAACCAAATGGCCAATTTAACAGACATGCTTTCCAAGTTTGTGACTTCCAATACCGCCTCTACTTCAGGTTCAGGAACTCTCCCGGGTAACACCATTACCAACCCGAAGGAAGATTTGAAAGGTATCACCACCCGAAGTGGTGTTGCATATCAAGGACCCGCGATTCCTTCTAATTCATCTTCTTCTCCAAAAGTAATGAATCGTGATACAAAGGTTACAAAGGACACGATGCTTCCTACTAATAACGAAAGCACCGAAAACGTCCAACCTCCGGTTATTCAAGTCTAATCTCAAAATCCAACTTCCGAGCCCGTTGTTGATCCCGTTAGTGCTCCGATGCCTAACCAACGAACATCAATTCCGTTTCCTTCACGAAGAAATGATGAAAGACGCCGTGAAAAAGCTAACAATCAAATTGAGAAATTCTACGAAATCTTTAGAGATTTGAGTTTCGAAATTAGCTTTACGGATGCCTTGACCCTTATGCCAAAATTTGCCTTGACTCTAAAAACTTTAATCAGAAACAAAGAGAAGTTGAGTGAAATGGCTAGAACTCCATTGAACGAGAATTCCTCAGCAGACATCCTAAACAAGTTACCAAAAAAAACTTGGAGACCCTGGCCGATTTCTTATTCCATGTGAATTTTCTGGGATTAATACATGCAACACCTTGGCCGATCTCGGCGCGAGCATTAATCTTATGCCATATTCCGTCTGGAAAGATCTCTCTCTTCCCGAACTAACCCCGACTTGCATGACGCTAGAGCTAGCGGACCGTTCAATCACTGAACCGATCGGTATCGCCAAAGACGTCCGGTTAATAGTTAACCGTTCAATCACTAAACCAATCGGTATTGCTAAAGGACGTCCGTTTAAATAGGGGAAAGTTTCCATTTCCCCAGCAAGATTTTGTGAGTCGTATGATTTTGAGCCAGACCCCCCGAGTACCTTTAATCCTCGGGAGAAGTTTCTTAAAGACCAGTCGTGCATTAATAGATGTTTACGAAGGTGAAATAACCCTTCGTGTTGGCAAAGAAGCCATCACCTTCAATCTGGACCAAACTTCAAGGTACACGGCTAGTTACGATCATATGACGGCAAACCGAATTGACGTCATTGAATTGGCATGTGAAGAATACGCACAATAGGTTCTAGTTTTTTTGATTCAGTTGCAAATACGTAATCTTTTCTTCCGGATTACGATCCAATGTTTTCAAATTCTTCCACCAACACTAACCCTTTTTGGGATAGTGATTTTCCCCCCCCCCCTCCCCCGGCTCGAGTGAAGCCAAAGCTGTTTATAGCTATCAAAATCGATGATGAACCAATTTTCACAGAAATTGATGCTACTTACTATGATCCGGAGGGTGACATTCTTATTCTGGAAGCACTTCTCAATAGTGAACCATCACCACCTCTTCCGAATCATAAAGATTATCCACCCGGAATCCAGAAAGAACTCAAAGTTGTTGAAGCTAAAACCGTTAAATCATCAATTGATAAGCCTCCCAAGGTTTAACTTAAGGACTTGCCACCTTATTTAGAATACGCATTTTTGGAAGGCGACGACAAGTTACCAGTCATAATTGCGAAAGATTTAAAGGATGAGGAGAAGGCAGCTCTTATCAATTTTATTATTCTCTAAGTCCCACAAGCGAGCCGCTCGCTTGAAACTCCTCCGATATCAGAGGTGTTGATCCAGAGTTTGTACTCACAAAAATCCTATGGAAGAGGACTAATAACGAAACCAGTGTTCAGAATCAAAGACGGGTAAACCCAAAGATCCACGACGTCATCAAAAAAGAGGTTGAAAAACTTCTTGACGCCGGATTAATTTATCCGATCTCTGACAGTCCATGGGTAAGCCCGGTACACTGTGTACCAAAGAAGGGTGGCATAACCGTCGTCAAGAATGATGATAATGATTTGATACTAACTCGATTGGTCACGGGGTGGAGAGTGTGCATTGACTATAAAAAGTTGAATGAAGCCACTCGGAAAGACCATTTCCCATTACCCTTCATGGATCAAATGCTCGAAAGACTCGCGGGAAACCAATACTATTGTTTCCTCGATGGCTTCTCGGGTTATTTTCAGATTCCCATTGACCCGAAGGATCAAGAGAAGAACAAACACTTACTTGCCATCAAAAGGAACTTTTGCCTATCAGCGCGCATGCCTTTGGGCTATGCAAATGCCACGAGTATGCCGACACGTTTCAACGATGTATGATGGCAATCTTCCATGACATGATCGAAAAAACAATGGAAGTGTTCATGGATGACTTCTCGGTCTTCGGAGATTCTTTCTCTACATGCCTATCCCATTTGGAAAAAATGTTAAAACGGTGTGACTGACACAAATTAAATTCCCTAAAATTGGGAGAAGAGCCATTTCATGGTGAAGGAAGGCATTGTTCTTGGACACAAAATTTCTAAGTCGGGAATTGAGGTCGATCGTGCTAAAGTTGAAGTATACGCCAAGCTCCCTTACCCCGACTACTGTAAAAGGGTCCTTAGTTTCTTGGGCATTGGGCCGTTTTTTAACAACGTTTCATACAAGACTTTTCAAAAAGCCTGTCCAATGAACCCACATTTGCTTGAAAAAGATACACCATTTTTTCATCTCAAAAGAGTGTAACGAATCCTTTCATACACTTAAAAGAAAATTGACCCGAGGCTTTTGCCCAATTTTGATTGCTCCCAAACCTAGGAACTTGCCCTTTAATACGAACTCATGTGGATGTAAGCGACTTGCAATTGGGACATCCTAGGGCAACGAACAAACAAGCCTTTCCCACCAATTCAGTCTATGCTAGCAATACATGACACGAAGCTCAAGCACACTACACTACGAACCGAAAAAGAATTACTATTCTGCCCGTAGTGTACGCTTTTTGAGAAATTCCGTCATATCTTGTTTTGTCCCAAAAGCATATGATCACAGACCATTCTACTATTTAAGTATCTCTTTGCTAAAAGAGCTGACAAGGCAAGATTAATGCGGTGGATCCTTTTGCTCCAAGAATTCGATGTTGAGATCCGAGACAAAAAAGGAGCAGAAAATCTAGCCGCCGATCATCTCACCAGACTTGAGAACCCTCACCAAAATGAGTTCGAAAACAAGAAAAAGGAAATGCACGGAAACATTTTCCACGATCGAACTCTGATCGGTTGCTCTTCGTGATGATAGTACCCCATGGTTTGCCGACTTTGCAAATTACCATGCGGGGAACTTCATTGTTAAGGGAATGTCGTCCCAACAGAAAAACAAGTTTTTCAAAGATGTCAAACATTACTTCTGGGACGACCCCTTCTTGTTTAAGATATGTACAGATCAAGTAATTAGGCGTTGTGTTTCGGGGCAAGAAGCTTTTGACATCCTCAAAGCTTGCCACAGTGGACCCACCGGGGGACACTACGGTGCTAATTACACCGCTAAAAAGATCTTCGATTCAGGGATATAATGGCCCACGATCTACAAGGATGCCCATGACTATGTCACCCGATGTGACATTTGTCAAAGTCAAGGCAAAATTTCGCAACGTGAAATGAGATCCCACAAAACTCTAACCAAGTTTGAGAAATCCCTTTGAACAGTTGGGGCATGTGATTTATTGGGCCTGTTCCCGGGTCTCAAGAGGAACAAATATATACTCGTGTAGTTTCGATTACTTATCAAAATGGGTTGAAGCAAAAGCGCTCCCCACCAATGATGCCCGAGTTGTTTGCTAATTTCTTAAAACTCTCTTCTCCAGATTTGGTTCCCCTCGTGCAATCATAAGTGATCGCGGAACCTATTTTTGCAATGACCAATTTACAAAGGTCATGCTTAAATACGGAGTCACTCATCGTCTCTCCACCGCTTATCATCCACAAACAAGTGGACAGGTTGAGGTATCCAATCGTGGTTTGAAAAGAATTCTTGAAAGGACCATAGGCGAAAATCATGCCTCTTGGTCGGACAAACTGGATGATGCTCTCTGGGCCTTCCGTACAACTTACAAAACACCCATCGGCTGTACTCCATACAAGCTTGTATATGGAAAGGCATGTCATCTACCGATTGAGTTGGAGCACAAAGCTTATTGGGGCCTTAAGCATACAAACTTTGATATCAAAACCGCGGGTGATCACAGAAAAGTTCAACTCAACGAACTTAATGAACTTCGTGATCATGCCTACGAAAACTCTTTAATTTACAAGGAGAAAACAAAGAGAATCCATGACTCCAAGATCAAAAATCGTGTTTTCAACGTCGGTGATCGAGTCCTCCTCTTTAACTCTAAATTAAAGATTTTCTCGGGCAAACTTAAGACCCGCTGGAGTGGACCATTCACAGTAACCCAAGTTTTTGCATATGGCACCATCGAGTTATCCCAAAACTCCGGGCCAAACTTCAAAGTGAATAGTCACCGTTTGAAACACTACTTTGGAGGGGACGTACCAACCGAGGTAGTCCCAGATCTCCAGACCTTCCCCAAGGACAATTGAATTCGGGGAATCGGGTCAAGCATAGCGACCTTAACAACGCTTCGTGAGGGAGCACCACATAGCTATTAGTAGTAGTAATAAATAAGTGTTTTTGAGTGAGGAGGCTTACATCTTCCATTACCTGTGTTTTGTGTATTTTGTGTTGTATGTCCAGGATTTCCCGGATTGTGATGACTCTCGTGCTCGCAGTTTTTACCAACATCCAAATCCAATATCCAAATCTAATCGACTAACGTTTTATCTTTTGGCACACTTAATAAACGGCCTTAGATTTACGTAGGTACCCCTTTAAAACATCGAGGACGATGTTTAGTTCTAGTATGGGGGGTCTTCGATTTGATTTTTGCCTGCAGTCGTTGTTATCACGTAATCCCGTTTTCACCACCAAAATTTTCGCAAAAATACCAAAAAAAAATGAAAAAATTTAAAATTTTTCAAAAATAAAATAAGTGTTTTGTCACAGTTTTGACTTTCCTAATGGGTAGAATGAGAATAAATTTTGACTCGATCGGGCGTGTTGAGCCATAGCTTTGTCCCTTAACCATTTAATAAACGAAAGTTTATTAGGCTAAGCTTTCGCGGATCCTTTTATTAGGGATTTTAAATTTGAGAAGAACGAAAAATGATAGTGTTATTTTCAAGTAGGATGCTAAACAAGGATTATTTGGAAATCTTAAAAGCTTATAAGTGTTACTTGTCGCTTTTCTCCCCGAAGCCTTAACCACTGACTAATAAACGTGCTTAATTTTGCTTTAAAACTTTAAACCGCCATTTTTTCTAAAAAGAATCTCTATCGAAAACGAGAATAATCATCTTAGATTCTGCTATATACTTAGGTTTCTAAAATGAAATTTTCTCATATACGGAAAATATGTAGCAAAAAAAAATAATAAAAAATAAAAAAATTTTAAACTGTGGTAGGCTGATAAAGGTTACTACTGCATCTTTTGCCCCGGCTCACAAAAACACTGATGTGCAGACTTCAAACAAGGCCCATCATGAGATAATTAATCAGTAGGTGTTATCAAATAAAGCCTTCCGTTCGACGACTAAGTCACTACAACTGTGTCGGAGCGTGCCGATGTTTTAGTCATGTAAATGAATGAACGGTAAGTATAATAAGTATCATAAAAAGTGAAAATTTAATGGTTAAGATTTCTTTTTCTAAACTCAAGTATAATTTTGAACTAAGAATAACTTGCTTTAAGACTTCAAAAGTTGTTGGTTGCCGTCGGTAGATTATTTCGATTTAACTGTATACCTCGTGGGGTAATCCAAAACCATGGGCACATAGCTGAATGAAGCTGGGACGTTTCCGAGAAGAAAGGCCGCTGCATGCATAGTCTCACCAATGATATCATTAAATTTTTGATGTTTGCGTGCTTTGAGTACTATTGTTTATTTAGCGGTAAATCTAAGAAATTCGGCCTAATGGGGTGGAGTATCCCGCTATTACATTGCGAACATTCTCCCGTGGGGTCTCAACCTGATAACCTAAGCCGAACTCGGCTGGGATCTATCGAGAATATGCTGGTTGGTGGGTGATCTAGTCTTTTCCCCAGATTTCTTCAGAAATATCATTATACACATAAACTATGCTACTTTCTAAATTGTCGATCTAAGTTTAACTTAAAATTAAGCACAATCACTCTAAATGAATAATTGTCAGGAGCAAAAGTTGGCAAGTCATAGTTATAAGTAGTGTTAGCATCTTTACTTGTACTTAACAGTGATTTCGTTTTTACGCTTAGTTTGGGGCTAGTGAAAAATCGGGGACGATGAATTTATCCATTCGGACATCCATAGATTATTCTATGGGCGCTTCTCATTCTATGATCCCAGTGTTGATAAAATAAAAGAAGTCAAACAGGTAGTTAAAAAAAACAAAGAGGAAAATCCAAAAATATTAGGGATAGTTAGTGTACATATAAAAACTGGTGAAAACGAGACTTGTCAAAGCGATGAATTTCTTTAGTACCCCTTGACGAACGCTTATGCTCCTTTTCTAGTAATTAGTCCGAGGGGATTCGAGATTCTTAGTTTTCTAAGTGTTACATAATAACTTGCGGTGAGGACACGGTAATATCCTTAGTATGGGATTTTTAGTATGTGCTTAATTACACATAACCATTTCCATTAAAAACGTACTTAAATGACTAAAACGTACAAAAATACATCTATTTGTATGTTTGCCTGTATTTGTGCAGGAAACGGAAATCAAGAACAGGACAAAAACAAAGGCCCAAACGCCAAAAACCGAGCACGGAATGGAAAGACACAGTCCAAATCAAAGCCAAAGTCAGATCAAATCAGAAAGCCAACCCCAACTTAGTCAACAGTCCATCCAAATGAAGAAAATACAACGTGAGGGACTAAAATGCCAAACCTCAAGTTGTAATTACAATAAGTATTGTAAAAACAAGGTCTAAGTTGAAAACCATGTAGAAGTATAACTTTAGGGCCAGTTCTGCAAACCCTAAAAATAGTAATCATAAAAGGGGCGAGTTGCAATGAAGTTATAAGAGATGAGGGGCCAAAGCTACCAACTTACCCAAAATCATTTTTCCCGCCCAAACAAAACCCGGAACAACTAGGGGATTCGTCCCATACTTTCTACCCTGCAAACCACTGCAACACCCTAGATAAATCTTTTCAACCACCCACTAACCCCCCCCCACTGTCTAAGGCCATGTTGGCAATCCCTCACCACTTTTCCAAGCTTATCGATGCCTGTGATTGACTCAAAAGAAGCACAAAATAAATAGAAGCTGGGATTTTGTTTAGAATGCACCTCTCACACAACAAGCACACTTGGTTTTTGTCTCTACAAAGAAACACAGAAGAAAGAAGTGAAGAAAGTCCAAGAAGCCAAGACCTTAATTCGTTTTAGTATAAATAGGGCCATTGTAACCCAAGAAACGGAGAGTTATTTTTTTTAGTTTTTATCTAATTGCTAGTTAAAATTCAGCTTATTTTTATGTAATTTTATTTTTCCAAGCCTTGTAACTTTAATTTTCGTCTTAATGCAAATTTAGAGTTTTTAAGTCATTTCTTAATTCTCTGTATTTCCTTTGTTAAAAATATTTTACGATATGTTTTAATCCTTATAAAATCATATAAGATCATTTGTCTTAAAGCAAATAGTAAGAATTTAAAGTAAATCCAAAAACTCACACCCCAAAATATACCACAAGCTTATGATATGAGTCCCCAAAAACACCCCAATTCTTGGATGGCTTATGTGAACTACAGCTTGTTTTACACAAGCTAGAGGGTGGGTTGTGTGTTAAGGGTTTGGGAGAATGCTTCTTGTAGATTCTTTGTTTTACCCTGTTTTGAGCAAGGGTGTTGTAAGTCTCTCTTTTTCTTACTTTTCTTATTTACTGTAGAACTGCTTATAGTGCTTATTTGTTACCTATGTTTACTTATTCAAGCTTTATCATGATGTTTAGTGCTTATCTTGCTTAGTTGTTAGTTTAAAAATAGTTTGTGTCACTTTCTTAGTTAGTGCTGTTAGTTATGAGTTAAAACTGTTAGATTGATTTAGCTTATTTAAGTGCTTATTATTGATTGAAATCTGCTGATAAGTGTTTTAATTTGTTATTTGATAATCTGTTTTAAATCAGCTTGAAATAAAAATGATTTTTGAAAACTTTAAGAGGTGTTTGGACCAAGCAGTACTAACCCATAGTTAGTACTGCTAGTTCATTTTTTTTTGGATTTTAAAGCTAGCAGTACTAACTTAAAGCTAGCGGTACTAACTCCAAGTTAGTACTGGTAGTTAGTACTGTTAGTACTGTTGGTTCATTTCTGCTTATTTGCTTATTGTTTCTGCCTATTTAAGATTTTCTTAGCTTTTTAGAGTAGATTAAGCCCATTTTAGTTACTGTCTTTAGTAAAGCTTGTTTAAGTTTATTCACCTTTTCATAAGTGATTCTAAGAGTTTATCAGTTTGTAGCTTTTTAGCTTATTTGCCATTCTAGTTTTATTTAGTTGCTTAAAGTCTTATCACCTGAGTGTTATTAGGGATAGTTAAATATCTGTTTTAGCTTATTTTCTTATTTCTTGTTTCATTGTATTGTAGTAGAGTTAGCAGTACTAACTTAAGACTAGCAGTACTAACTCCAAGTTAGTACTATTAGTTAAAACTGTTGGTACTGTTGTTAGTACTGCTAAGTTTCTCCTGCTTAGCTTGCTTAATTGCTTTCCTGAATTGCTTATTAAAGTTAGCCTAGCTATTATTTTGTCTTGTTTTTAAGCTTATTTGAGCTTATTTGTGTCTTAGTTTAAAAGTTTTAAGTGTTTTTACCATTTCTAGCTTTTATGCTCATTCTAGCTTATTTTCCTTGCTTATCTTTGTGTGCTTTTGCTAATTAGGTTTAGTGCCCAATCACATCCTTGTCATATTCAAACATCAATTATCAATTCGTCATTTGATTTTCCATTCTAGCCTCGTTGGGACATAACGACCCGGAGACACTCTATGCTACTCCCGGTTTCATTGATTTTGTGGATCCTGATCCTTGTTATATATTTATATTTATCTATATTTATTTATATATAGAAAAGGAGTGGGAATACGCGAGTCAATTCCTGCTGTTGTTCTTTCTCTGCTCTTTTCCTTCTAAACATCTTCTTTCTGCTGCCTTTAGTTGTCTTCTCTCTACCTTCTTCCTTCTTTTCTTTGCTTTCCTATACCTCAAAACCCATAGCTACAAAGGTATTTACCCTCTTCATTTACTTATCAAACAACTTTTTAATTTCATCAAAACTTTTTCCTTTTAGCTATTTGTATGTGTATCCACCCATGTGCTTACGATAAGTAGACATCTGAGTTCTCTTCTGTGCTTTGGTAGGAGGTCTGTTTCTCTTTTCTTGTGCTCTGAGTGCAGCAAAATGTTTTTTTCTTTTCTCCATCAGTTCCATAAATAATTTTGTTTTTTCCTCATCTGTTAACTCCTCCTTCTTCCTTTGATTGAGTCGTCTCCATCCAGCAGTCTATCAGCCCACCATATAGCTGTTTATTTTCCCATGATTCAATCAATGTTATGTTGGCTTCTTCTTCTTGTTTTCTTGCTAGCTTTTGCTCTTCTATCAACTCAGCATCCAACTTAGCTTGAATATCTCTTGCAATTTGTTCATCAAGAACAATTTGATCTTTTCTTTTCAAAGGAACTTCAAGCTCAATCATAAATAACATTTTCCTTTATCATTAAAACTTGAAGGCTGTGTCACTTGTGGACTCTAAACTTCACTTGTACATGCTCCTCTCAACAACCCCTTTCCTTGGGCTTGTAGTTGTTGTTGTTGTAGCAGCAGTAGTAACAACTTTAGGCTTAGCTGCTTTAATCTGTATTAAAGTCTGAGCCAAAGTAATTTCCTCAATAGAGTAGAAACAACACACTTCAACACTACATATAACTGCTTCACAAATCGGGATAAAATTCCATACCAGCAGTACTATCATTATGGCTTAGTACTATGTTCACCTTTCCCATCAACCTTAGCTTCTACAGGCATTTAAACATCATCCAGAACTCCAGTATCAAACATTAAGTCATCATCTTGTCTCTCTTGAGTTTCATCAACTAAAGAAACATCAACATCAGCATCAATATCTCCAATACTCCTCCCCTGTTTGGATGCATCTTCAGGAGCACCTAAACTCTCCTGATCTTCAGAGTACTTAACTCTCCTAGTCATACCAACCTTCCTGAAGTCTCTTACAAAAAAACCTGTATGCTTGACATTTTCTTCCCTTTCTCAACCTCTGGATCCTCTTTTTTAAAGCAGCAATCTCCTGTGGCTTGAGCATCCTTTGCTTTTTGTAAATCAATGTCTCTGAGCCTTCTTCGATGGTTGTTTCTTCTTGGGTTGGGAAGATGAAGATGGTTGATCAATAATGGGTGTTTGAGTGGAATCAGTTTGATGATCTGAATCCTCACCCACTTCTCCAGTAGCTTGAACCATCATAGTATCAAATAAGGGTGTTGTTTATTCCTCACCAAGAATTCCCTTCTTACTCTCCTTAAATTGGCAAAAAACTTTCTTGTTAAAAGGATTAACACACATCTTTTTGTGAGTTTGACATTTAACCAAGTTGGTGGAATATAATGAAAACTTGGTAGAAAAACGTGGATACATCAAGAATTTGACTCCTCCATCTAAGTGTTTCCACTATTAGCACAAAATGTTTTAGACATATTAAACTCTGATTTGTTGCCAAACATATGATCAAAGAAGCCATAAACTACTGAACTCATTCCATGCAGTAGATTTAGCACTTAAGCATTGGGTAATAGTGTGAATGAAATACTTCCACTGTGGAGAGAAAAATGCTTTATAAAAAGTAAGCTTTTGAGAAGGCTTTTCATACCCCATACGTGCCAGTTCTTCAAAAATAGTAGCAGTTGGAAGACAATCAGTACCTTCTGCATCATCCAAGTGAAGATCTCTCCTAATGCTTGACTCCGTAACAATAACCCTCTTCTTATCAACTAGGGCTTGTAACTGTCGCACTCCATTAACCGTCTGAACCTTGGCAGTTGCCCAAAATTGTTCAATACAAGATGTGTAGATAACTGGATTGACTGTTAAAGCATAACGAACAAAATTTTCTTTTAGGAAATCAATTACCAGGAAACCCAATACTTTTCTTAAGTTTTCCAAAGACGTGGACCACATTGTGCGTTTCTACAAACCTTAGGGCTTTGAACATAATGATGATTTGAATATCAAAGATGAAAATTGAATTAGGGTTTATGGTTAGAGAGCGTTTGAATAAGTGAAATCGAATAAAGAAGTAAATGAAACCCTTAATCGAAGTATTTATAGAATCACCCTCAACAGCAGAAACTTGAACTGGCAGCATTAACATACGCTTAACAGCAGAAACAAATACGGGCAGTACTAATTTAAGCCTAACAGCATTAACTTAAGCTTAGCAGCATTAAGTTGAAACTGAGCAGCATTAAGAAGAATACACCAGTAATCATTCAAATTTCATTCCAAGAAGCAACTTTCATCATCAAATTTGATTCACACAAACTCTCTTTCTGTTTTTATGCTCACAGTATCTCTCAATTCTTTTTGCTCACATAATCACTCATTTCTGTTTTTATGCACACATCTCTCTTTCTATTTTTAAGCTCACTAAATCTCTCATTTCTTTTGGCTTACCAAGACACTCTTTCTGTTTTTATGTGACAGTTGTGTACAAAATTCCATCAATTCCAATAAGTTTCATACTGTCCTCCCCACTTCCAAGTGTGTAACCTCTTGAGAGAGGTGGATCATTGGACTGTTTAGATGTAATCTCAAACCTAGTTTGAGCATTCACATCCCCCAATATGGTATCTTGGCACCTGGGACCACTACCTGAACCAATTCCCTAAGGAGTTGATTCATTAAGTGTTGCCATGGATTGGGTCTTATTTGATGTTACCACTGTCCTGCTCTGCTTCTTAGCTAGAAGCAGTAGTGGCAGCCCTTTCCATTCTGTCACCCAACTCCTTATGGACAGCCTCATCACCAACCTTTCTCAGGGGGACCACTAGACTGAGGTATCTTGGTGTCCTGACCTCTTTTGATATGCCTAGATGTGTTTTGATTACTTTTGAACATACTTATGATATAACACATCCTTTCATCCATGCTTTTTGGTTGTATTAATAAGGAACCTCCCCTCAAACAATGCTTCAAGAGCTAAGAAGTTGGTCAAGCAGTTGCAACTTTGGTCCCCATGTCATCTCAACAGCATTAACATTTGCCTGGCAGTAGTAATTTTTTGCCTAGCAGTATTAATAGAAGTCGAACAGCATTAACTCTGTCTTCAATAGATATACAACAACATACCTATATTCATCACAAGAACACTTGAAAAGACTAGATAGACATGTGGGAATTCATAAGGATCCAAATTTATGCATAACCCATGAATAAAAGTTAAACACTGTGAACCAAGATCATTAACTTTCTTCTCAAAAATTACTTCAAAGGTGAAGCATTCAACATTAGATATTCAACATGCTTTACCTGCAGATGTTAGTTCATAGCCAAATATACAAAATCCAAAGCATTATCTTCTTGACAGCATTAACCATGACTAACAGTTTTAACGAACAGTCTTAAGTATAACTAACAGTTTTAATTATACTTGGCAGTATTAATTAAGAAAACTGATAGTATTAATCCTTTATAAAACTTTTACAAAAACATAAAGAGATATAGACAGTTAAGGATTCAGCATTCCAATACTTGAGACCAAGTATTGAAATCTGCCTGCATCAAAAACTTTTGTAAGAAGATCTACAACATTTAAATCACCTAAAGATCCACTACGTCATCAAAAAAGATGTGAAAAACTTCTTGACGCCGAACTAATTTATCCAATCTCTGACAGCCCATGGGTTAAGCCCGGTCTCAACTGGGTACCAAAAAGGGTGGCATAACCGTCTTCAGAATGATGAAATGATTTTAGTACTATAACACGATTGTCACAGGGTGAGAGTGTGCATTGACTTATCGAAAGTTTGCATTAAGCCACCCTAAAGACATTTCTACATGCCATCATGGATCAAATGTGCTCAAAGACTACGCTGAAACCAATATTTTTTGTTTCCTCCGATGCTTCTCGGTTATTTCAGATTCCCATAGACCCAAAGGGACCAAGAAAAGACCACACTTTACTTGCCCATTACGGAATGTTCGCCTATCGTACGCATGCCTTTTGGCTATGTAATAGCACCCGACACATTTCAACGATTATGATGCAATCTTCCCATGACATGATCGCAAAAACAATGGAAGTGTTTCATGATGACTCTACGTCTTCGGATTTCTATCCTACATGCTCTATCCCCATTTGGAACAAAAGTTAAAACGGTGTGATGATACCATTTTGACCCACAATTTGAGAAAAAAAGCTATTTATGTGAAAGGAAGGCATTGTTCTTGGACACAAAATTTCTAAGTCAGGAATTGAGGTCGATCGTGCTAAAGTTGAAGTTATAGCCAAGCTCCCTCACCCGACTACTGTGAAAGGTGTCCGTAGCTTTCTTGGGCATGTGACCGGTTTTTTACCGACGTTTCATACAAGACTTTTCGAAAATTGCCCGTCCAATGACCCACTTGCTTGAAAAAGAGACTCCATTTTTCTTCTCAAAAGAGTGTATCGAATCCTTTAATACACTTAAAAGAAAATTGACCGAGGCTCCAATTTTGATTGCTCCCGACTGGGACTTGCCCTTCGAACTTCATGTGTGATGCAAGCGACTTTGCCTATTGGGGCAGTCCTAGGGCAACGAAAGAACAAGCATTTCCAACCAATTCACTATGCAGCAAGACAATGACCGAAGCTCAAGCACACTACACTACACCAGAAAAAGAATTCCTTGCCGGTATGTACCTTATTTGAGAAATTCCGGTCATATCTCGTTTTGTCCAAGAGCATAGTGTATACCGATCATTCTGCTATTAAGTATCTCTTTGCTAAAAAGGATGCTAAGGCAAGATTAATGCGGTGGATCCTTTTGCTCCAAGAATTCGATGTTGAGATCCGAGACAAAAAAGGAGCAGAAAATCTTGCCGCCGACCATCTCTCCAGACTTGAGAACCCTCACCAAAATGAGTTCGAGAACAAGGAAATCATGGAAAACATTCCCTCTCGAAACTCTTGATCGTTGCTCTTTCGTGATGATAAATACCCCATGGTTTTCGATTTTGCAAATTCCAGGTGGGGGAACATCAATGTCAAGGAATGTCGTCCAACAGAAAAACAAGTTTTCAAAGATGTCAAACATTACTTCTGGGACGACCCCTTTATATTCAAGATTTATGCAGACCAAGTAATTAGGCGTTGTGTTTTGGGGCAAGAAGCTTTTGACATTCTTAAAGCTTGCTACAGTGGACCCACTGGGGGACACTATGGTGCCAATTACACCGCTAAAAATCTTTGATTCAGATTTTATTAGCCCTACGAATCTACAAGGATGCCCACGACTTTGTCACCCGATGTGACATTTGTCAACGTCAAGGCAAAATTTTGCAACGTGATGAGATGCCACAAAACTCTATCCAAGTTTGCGAAATCTTTGACATTTGGGGCATTGATTTTATGGGCCGTTCCCGTCTTCAAGAGGAAACAAAAAATATAAATCGTGAGCAGTCGATTACTTATCAAAATGGGTTGAAGCAAAAGCGCTCCCCACCAATGATGCCTGAGTTGTTTGCAAATTTCTTAAGACTCTCTTCTCTAGATTTGGTGCCCTTCGTGCAATCATAAGTGATCGCGGAACTCATTTTTGCAATGACCAATTTGCAGGTCCATGCTTAAATACGGAGCCACTATCGACCCTCCACCGCGTATCACCCACAAACAATTGACAAGTTGAGGTATCCAATCGTGGTTTGAAAAGAATTCTTGAAAGGACCATAGGCGAAAATCGTGCCTCTTGGTCGGACAAACTAGATGACGCTCTCTGGGCCTTCCGTACAGCTTACAAAACACCCATCGGGTGCACTCCATACAAGCTTGTATATGGAAAGGCATGTCATCTACCGATTGAGTTAAGAGCACAAGCTTACTGGCCTTAAGCATACAAACATTGGATATCAAAACCGCGGTGATCACAGGAAAGTTCAACTCAACGAACTTAATTAACTTCGTGATCCTGCTACGAAAACTACTTTGATCATAAAGAGAAAACAAAGAGAATCCATGACTTCCAAGATCAAAAAACGCGTTTTTCAACGTCGGTGACGAGTCATCCTCTTTAACTACTAGATTGAAGATTTTCTCGGCAAGCTATAATACCCGCTGGGAGGGTACCAATTCACTGTAACCCAAGTTTTTTCCATATGGCACAGTCAAGTTATCCCAAAACTCCGGGCCAAATTTCAAAGTGAATGGTCATCGTTTAAAGCACTACTTTGGAGGGGACGTACCAACCGAGGTAGTCCCGGATCTCCAGACGTTCCCCATGGACCAATAAATTCAGGGACGGGTCAAGCATAGCGACCTTAAACAAGCGCTTCAGGGGAGGCACCACATGCTTATCAGTAGTAGTAGTAATAAGTGTTTTTGTGTGAGGAGGCTTACCTCTTCCATTACCCGTGTTTTGTCCGTGTTTTGTGTGTTTTGTGTTGTATGTCCAAGATTTCTCGGATTGTAAAGACTCTCGTGCTCGCAGTTTCACCCTTCATCCACACGAGTTTCACATCCTCAGCTTCATTTTGGGAATCCAGTATCCAAATCTAATCGACTAACATTTTATCTTTTGGCACACTTAATAAACGGCCTTAGATTTACGTAGGTACCCTTTTAAAACATCGGGGATGATGTTTAGTTTTAGTATGGGGGGGGATCTTCAATTTGATTTTTGCCTGCAGCCGTTGTTGTCACGTAATCCCGTTTTCACCACCAAAATTTTTGAAAAAATACCAAAAAAATGAAAAAAAATTTAAATTTTCAAAAATAAAATAAGTGTTTTGTCGCAGTTTTGACTTTCCCAATGGGTTGAATAAGAATAAATTTTGACTCGGTCGGGCGTGTTGAGCCCTAGCTTTGTCCCTTAACCATTTAATGAACGAAAGTTAATTAGGCTAAGCATTCGCAGATCCTTTTATTAGGAATCTTAAATTTGCGAAGAACGGAAAATGATAGTGTTATTTACAAGTAGGATGCTAAACAAGGATTATTTAGAAATCTCAAAAGCTTATAAGTGTAACTTGTCGCTTTTTCTCCCAGAAGCTCTTAACCTGACTAATAAACGTGCTTAGTTTTGCTTTAACTTTAAACCGACGTTTTCTAAAAGAAGCTCTTTCGGAAATGAAAATATTCATCTTAGTTCAGCTTTATTCTTGAGTTAATAAAACGAAATTTTCTCTTTTAAAAAAAAATAAGATAAAAAAAAGTAATGAAAAATATAAACTGTGGGCTGATAAAGGTTTACTGCATCTTGCCGGCTCATAATCGATGTTGCAGTCTTCAAAACAAGGCCCATAGTGAGATAATATATGCCAAAGTGCATTTGTAAGTGTTATCAATAAGAAACCATCGTCAGACTAAGTCACTACATCTTGTCGGAGGCGTGGCCGATGTTGTAGTCATGTAAATGATGACGGTAGTATAGTATATAGCAATAAATGACTAATAAGGATAATTTAATGGTTAAGATTTCTTTTTCTGAACTTAAGTATAATTTTGAACTAAGAATAACTTGCTTTAAGACTTCAAAAGTTGTTGGTTGCCGTCGGTAGATTATTTTGATTAAGTATTCTCCGTGGGGTGTCAAAAACCTGGGCACTTAGCTGATGAGGCTGGGACGTTCCAAGAAGAAAGGTCGCTACATGGAATAATCGCACCAATGAGATCATTAAATTTTTGATGTTTGCGTGCTTTGAGTAGTATTGTTTATTTAGCGGTAAATCTAAGAAATTCGACCTAAAAGGGTGGAGTATCCCGCTATTACATTGCGAACATTCTCCTGTGGGGTCTCAACCTGATAACCTAAGTCGAACTCGGCTGGGATCTATCGAGAATATGCTGGTTGGTGGGTGATCTAGTCTTTTCCCCAGATTTCTTCAGAAATATCGTTATACACATAAACTATACTACTTTCTAAAATTGTCGATCTAAATTTAACTTAAAATTAAGCACACTCACTCTAATTGAATAATTGTTGGGAGCAAAAAGTTGACAAGTCATAGTTATAAGTGGTGTTAGCATCTTTACTTGTACTTAATGGTGATTTTGTTTTTACGCTTAGCTTGGGACTAGTGAAAAAATCGAGGACGATGAATTTATCCGTTAGGAAATCCGTAGATTATTCTATGGGCGCTTCTCATTCTATGATCCCATTATTGATATAATAAAGGAAGTCAAACAGGTAGTTAAGAAAAGAAAAGGAAGATCTAAAAATATTAGGGATAGTTAGTGTACATATAAAAAATAGTGAAAACGGGACTTGTTGAAGCTATCGATTCTTTAGTTCCCCTTGACGAACACTTAGCTACTTTTCAAGGTTATTAGTCGATGGGGATTAAGCTTCTTGGTTTCTTGAGTGTTTACTTCATAACATTGCGTGAGGACACGACAATACCTTAGTATGGGGGATTTTGGTATGTGCTTAATTACACATACCATTTTCCATTAAAAACGGACTTAAATGACTAAAAACGTACCAAAAATACATTGTATTTGTATGTTTTGCATTTGAATTGTGCAGGAACGGATATTCAAAAAGAAAGCCAAAAATGACCAAACCAAGCACGGGATGGAAAAGACCAAGTCAAATCGAAGCCAAAGTCAGTCAAAGTCAAAAAGTCAACAGGAAAGTCAACCCCAAAAAAGTCTAAAGTCAAATGAAGAAAATACAACTTGAGGGACTAAAATTGCCAAACCTCAAGTTGTATTACAAGGGCTGAAATTGCATGCCGGGTGAAGTATAACTTTAGGGGCCAGTTCTGCCAAACCCCTAAAGTTGTATCATAAAAGGGCAAAGTTTACAATGAAGATATAAGAGTTGAGGGACCGAAGCTGTCAACCTACACAAAACCCATCTTTCCCGCCCAACAAAACCCCAGATACAACTCACGGGTCCCCTTCACCCTCTTTTATCCTGCAACCCATTCAACACCCTGGATAAAACACTTCCCCCTCCTCCACTATCTCCCCCCAGCTTTATAATTGCCATGTTGGCAATCCTTCACCACTTTCCAAGCTTTTCGATGGCTGTGATTGACTCAAAAGAAGCACAAAAGATTGAATGGCTGAGATTTGTTATAAAATCACCTCACACAACAAGCACACTTGGGTTTTTGTCTCTACAAAGAAACACAGAAGAAAGCACACCTGGAAGACCGAAGGGTGAAGTTTTTAATATAAATAGGACCATTGTAACCCAAGAAAAGGGGATCATTTTTAGAGTTAGTTTTTTAGTTTTTATCTAGTGCTTAGTTAAATTTCAGTTTATTTTTATGCAATTATATTTTTCCAAGTCTTGT
>BQNB010109435.1:0-22753 GCA_026074375.1 Tanacetum coccineum
GTTTAATTCATATTTATTAGTGTTTTAGTTTAGTTTAAATTTCATAATTGTGTGCTTGTTTGTGTGTTTAATTTCCTGCATTGTATATTTTGCATATTGTGTGTTTGTGTGCATTGTTACAGCCTGTTGTAATATTCTGAGTCGAATACTCAATACGACGTATTCATCATCTTGTATACGACGTATAATTTTTTTTTCCAAACCAATACATCGTATTCGACTCTATCATCAATACGGCGCATTCAGCTCACTGAATATGGCGTATTTGTCCATTTAACCTCTTTTCTTCATAGCAAAATCATTACAGGAAATGGACGACCCCAACATCACGATGGAAGAATACATCCAGCTTATGGCTAATAAAGCTAGAGGGGGTGATCAGACAATTAATTGGGAAACTGCTACGTACGGTGAGGTATATTGTGAAGATCTTGATTCTTTCAAAGATTTTGAAACAGATTTCCCAACTATCGTCTACAATGATGCATCGACATCAAATCAAAATGTTTCTTCCGAACCAACTGTAAGCATTTACAATACAATTAAATCTGACATTGATTTTCACATATCATTTTTCGATTCTGAGGAAGAGGATTATACTTTTATATATAACAAGGATTTGTCTTCTTATAAATTAATTCCTGTCGATGATTTAAAACCGGAATCGGTAAATGACTATGTTGAAATCAATACAGAATCATGTTCGGAGAACATTGATGTCAAACCAATGGATAGTGTTATTTGCAAAGACACCACTCACGTTGAGTTTGATAAAAACATTAAAACAAATCATGACACACCAGGTAAGTCTTTCGCTACAAAAGATTTTGTTTTAATGATTAAAATCATGATTAGTGAATGTTTTTAAGGGATGCCATTCATTTTTAAAAATTTATATGTGCCATTTGGCATCCCGTTCGACCCCAAGTTGGGATTAAAATGAGGAAAAAGGTCAAACTTAACGACCAGTTGAAACAAAAGTGCTTTCCGAGAGACAACCCGATTGTTTTTAAATTGTTTTATCATATCTCAAATGACGTACAACATTTGGAGGTAACTTGTTTGGTTTGTATGGTGACGAAGACTTGACGAATCTAGCAAAGGTGTGTGATTTATAAACTTAGGGTGCTTAATGCTCACATTTGCTATCACTTGAAGGAGTTACGTTATTGTGCTCAGTGTCTCATTATAGAGAATGAGGATTTTGTCAAAGAGATTGCGGTCTGCTTATACATTAGGAGTATGAGTTCAACGTCGTGGATAGTACAAGATATAAGGCACAAGCTTGGAAGATTCAACTTCTTCATCAAATTCGTTATACTCTATTTTCTTCATCAGTGATCACCACTTGGAGCCTACAGAGTTCGAGATTCAAGAGATGGTAAACATATTGGTTTCAGGGGAAGCTTATTGATTAAATGTTTAACCATCTACATGCACCACTGAAGGGGAAATGTTTACAAGTTTCATATCTACAAGAAGACCCCTATTGGATGATTACAAAAAGGGGAAGAAGACTACAGATATATGATTTGCAGCTTATTATATGTGGTGACATGATACAAAGGAAGCTTGGAAGTTTGTTTCATTCAGGGAGATGATTACATCTCAACTTCTCTAATTAAGGGGAAGTTTGTACGCGACTTTGTTTGTTTTGTCATCATCAAATAGGGGAAGATTGTTGGGATTCTTGATTTGATGAGACAAAATGAATAAAAGAATGAAACAAGAAGGACTAATTTAGCATTATGGGATTCTAGAATACTTGAAGTCAAACAGTAGTTATCTTCTCATTTAATGCAGTCAAACAGTGATTAATGCTGATTGAAGATTAATTACAACTTGAAGATTAATGCTGATTTAGTTTCCTAATTATTTAGTCAACCATATTAAATACATTGACTAAGTATTTAATATAATTGTTGACTGGAATTAGTTTCCTTTGTAAGTCTTGATCTCTCCCTATATAAAGAGATCATAGACATAGGTTTTAGGGATCCATTCATAGTTAGACTTCTCCAATGAGAGTCTAGATACACAAACAAAGCGTGTGTATAGTAGTTAGCTTATTAGTTAGTTTATTAGTATGAATAAGAAAACCTTGTTCATAACATTGATGTTCTTATTTGTTATTCCGTTGTGCTTCATGTCATTCAATGTTATTATATCCTAGATGGGCAAAACGATCTAAGGAACCAAACGATTGGGTTTCACATACTTAGTCATGATCTGGTCTTTTAAAATTTAAGCTTAAATATGTGTTTTATAAGATAAAAATGCAAAAACAGTATTTTAAAGGGGTGTTTGGGACAGCAGTATTAACTAAAGGTTAATACTGCTTGTGAACTTTTAGTTTTCAAAACCAAATTTGTTTCATCATTAATCAGTATTGAAGTTAGTTTGTTTATGTTTTGACTAAGTTTTAAGGAAATCTCATGGCTTTCTAAGCAAATTCTTAATTCTGTAAGATTTTGAAGTGTCAAATCTGTCATGCTTTAAAATTTAAGATTTAAGGTGTTGAGTTATGTTTCTAAGTTCCAAATGCAGTATGTTACATGTTTAGAATCTGGTTATTAAGTTTTATGAACTGTTTTATTGATTCACATAGATTTACCATTTTTGTCATGAGTAAACAAGGTTTTTAGTTTAAGAAGCATTTTGCAATAGCACTTTTTATGTTAGTTAAAATCTGATTTAGAATATGAAATTCATGGCATAAGCTCATTTCTGCATAAGGTCACTATGTTTTAGCTTATTTTAAGGTTTAGAGTTTATTTACTAGCTTAAAAAGTGGGCTACAAAAGCCATTAAAGCTTAAAATAAAAACTCAACTCATACTGAGTTAACAGCCATTTTCATTTGGTTTTTTCATAACTTATTGGTGTTTTAAATTACTTTTTCTTTGATGATTATTGTAGCTTAATGTATAAGCTTGACATTCCTTTTAGTCTCTAAGCCATAAGGATCCTTTTTCTAGCTTAAAATTAAGCTAGAAAAGCGCCCTATAGGCTGTTTGGTTCTCATTTTTGGCCAAAAAGCTTATTTGCTTTTCTGAGCTTATGGCTTGTTAGGATTGCTTAAATTTTGTTTAGATCTGCTTATTAGGTTAGCTTTAGAGTTCTTTTAGCTTGTTTAGTTTAGGTTAGAGCTTATTTGAGCTTAATAGCATTTTTAGTTTAGAATTTAAGTTTAAAAGCCTTTAAGGTAATTCTGTCTTTTAAGCTTAGTTTAGCTCATTTTATTTGCTTATTTTTGTTCCATAATGCTTATTAGGTATAGCTTATTGTTTGTTGTTAGCTTATTTGCTTTTTCATCAGCTTATTAAGTTTAAAAAAGGCCAACAGTTTAGCTCTTTAAATCTTAGTGTAAAAAGCCAAAACTGTCACTTATTTTAGATTATTTCAGGCTTATTCATAAGTTTTCATAAAAAGTGCTTTCACAAAAATTGCTTATTTTTAGGTCCTTTATGCTTTTCATTAATAAAAAGTTTACAAATTAAAAACCAGGGAGGGAAAGTGGGAAGTCCAAGGTGAGCCAAGGCTCGACACCCTGGACCTCTACCACACTCAACCTGATTTTAACACACCACACACAACCACTCTGCCCTTGGGACTTCTCTGGTTATACTTCGCAAGATTTAATACTTAACCCCATTTTAGCCCATTTAAGCTATAAGCCTTTTTTGGCTTATTAATAGCTTATTAGATAAGCTGTTGAACTCGTTTTATTTTTCATAGGTTTAGCTTACTCTTAAGTAATTTTAGTGATTTTTTCAGATTTTTCCAAATTAGTTAAGTATTTTTAATTAATTTTTTTTGATTAAATCAGTTTTTAATTCATAAAAAAATATAAAAGTCAAAAAAATATAATTCTTTTTTTTAAAAATTTTCTTTTATAATTTAGGTTTGTAAAAATTAAATTTGCATTGGTAGGGTTAAATTCGTAGAATTTAGTTTTTTAAAGAACGAGATTTGAATCCTGTTATCATTTTTAGTGTTTTAGCTTAAATTGCTTTCATTTTAGGGTTTCTTTTATTTGTTTTTGCATTTTAGATTGTAGAAATAGAATACATATCAAAAAATCATTGAATCATTCAATCACGCGATCACGAACTTAATCTTGATTTTTAATTCACACTTCGTCAGGACACGACCCGGGAAGGTTTTTTGGGATTTTACTTTGGATAAAAGTAATTATCTTTCTCTAGAACCCCTTTCAGAATACTTACCTTATACTATCATTGATCTTATCCTTATATACGTATTCGGGTGAGTCAATTTTTGGCGCCGCTGCCGGGGAGGTGTGTGCGATTATCATATTTCGTTTAAAGATTAGTGTTTGAAGACCCTTCCTCGTGATGTTATCATTTTCTGTTTGTGAATATTTTCTTCGTATTATAAAAATTAAAAATACCAACAATACTTTTCCTAAAGTATTGAAAGTACCAAAAAAATCGAAAAACAACAAAAACAACCGTTGTGTCACTTGTGAAAACGGCTCACCTTTGGATTACAAACTATAAGAGAGGTATAAGGAGGGTCGATCCTACGAACTTCGACCCGAAAGGAGAAGGTTTTTAATATCTTCATGCTTTCCCGCTCCTCTGCTTCTTTGTGCGTTTTCTAGAGAGCTACCATACACATGTTTGATTATCGGTTACAAAAATATTTTTTTCTTTTTTTCTTTTTTCTTATTTTATTTTTTAGTGTATGCAAACTCGCTCTTCGTCAAAATTCGTTGGTGAACCTTCTACGAATCCTACTTCTACGAATCCGAAACGTCGTAATCGTAGACGTTCTAGACAAAGAGTCGAACCATTTTCTCTTGTAGAGACCCCCGTAGTTACGATGGCCGATCAAAGTACTGTGGTGGAACGACTCTGTGCACCCACCGAGGGTTATGCTGAGGTAATCGTAATACCACCCATTCCCGCTGAGCACTTCGAGCTCAAGCATAGTCTAATCAATCTTGTAACTTCAAAACAATTATTCGGTTTTGAAAAAGAAGACCCTCATGCTCATATTCGTTACTTTAACAAGATTACTTCTACGTTGAAGTACAAAGATGTGCCCGAGACATCGATTAAGCTTATGCTTTTTCCATTTTCTATCGATGGTCCAGCCCGAATTTGGCTCGAACAAAGAACCTCCTCGTTATATTCTCACTTGGGACGATCTTGTGTCCAAGTTTATTAACCATTTCTTTCCTCCCTCAAAAACAACAAATCTCCGGAATGAAATTTCAAATTTTCAACAACGTTTTAAGGAATCATTTTATGAGGCATGAGACTGATTCAAGGATCTCCTTCGAGCATGCCCACATCACGGTTTTACCGAATTGCATCAACTCGATACCTTCTACAATGGTTTAAACCCATCTGATCAAGATTCTTTGAATTCTGCCGCTGGTGGCAATCTTTTAGAACGAAGTGCTCAAGATATGTTGAAAATTATTGAAACAAATCGAAAGTTCGTAATTCAAGAAACAAATTAATTGTTTCACAAGCAAAAGCAAGTAATGTCGATTCTTCAGAGATAGCCAGTGTCGTAGCTAGTGCCGTTACTAGTGCCATGACTGCGATGTTTAAACAACATCAAGTAACCCCAGCTCTAGCTTCCGTAAAAGCTGTTGAGGAATCTCGTGTTACTTGTGGCAGTGCTCATTCTTACCGACATTGTCCTACCACCGATGGTAGCACTTTTTCTGGCTATCATGACAATATTCAAGGATATGTTTCAGTAGCCGCAGTAAACTATAATCAAGGAAATATCGGATACCGTCCTCCAAATGTAGCTAACAAAATTCGACCACCTAGTTTTGCTCAACCGAATGTGCAAAACCAAGGGTTTAACCAGAATCAAGGAAATAACTTCAATTAGGGAAATATGTCTTATCAAGTTCCGATTCAACAAACTCAAGTTGCTACTTCGAGTGACTTGGAGAAATTAAAAAAACAAATGAGGCTAGTATGTAGGCTATGAGAAATCATATCAGTAATTTGAAATCAGAATTAAGAAGTGAAATGCATACTACAATGTAGAATCAAAATAATGCTTTCAAAAATGAATTGACAAATGACATTAAGAACATGATGACTAGTTTCTTTCAAATGAATACCACTTCTTCTTCAGGTTCGGGATCTCTCCCTAGCAACACCATTGCTAACCCAAAAGGTGAATTGAAAGCCATCACAACCCGAAGTGGTATTATTTTAGATGGACCTTCCATTCCAATGCCTCCTCCATTCATTAATCCGGAGGAGGATGAACGAGCAGAGGAGACGTTAACGGACCCGGAACTAGCTGAGTATACCATTAAGGTCCCACCTCCTCTGGTTCAAAAACCTCAAGCTCCTTTACTATCTTAATGAGATGCCAAAGAGGGTTCTTCTTCACCCCTTATCCCTTTTCTTCAAGGATATGTACATGGAAAAACTACAAGACAAAGATAAAATACAAATTCATATGTGTGGCAATGTTCAAAAAGCTTAACATCATATCACTCTTGCTGATGCATTATTTCTAATACCGATTAGTCCAAAAAAAAATGCCTTAAGCTCTCCTTGCCAATAGGAGATACTTTTAGAAACTGGCAATCACCTTTCAATTGAAAATGACTCAGCGGTTATCCATTAGAAGTTACCCGAGAAATTGGAGAGACCCTGGTAAATTTCTCATTCTGTGTAGTTTTAGTGAGCTCAGTGCAAGGCCTTGCCTGATCTAGGTGCACAATATCAATTAGATGCCTCTCTCGGTTGATATAAGTTTGGTTTACCCTATCTTATATCCACTGATAGGACCCTTGAATTAGCTAACCGGTCGGTATGTACACCGGCTGGAATTGCAAGGGTGTCTTTGTTACGGTGGGAGGTTTCACGTTCCTGATTGATTTCGTCATCGTCAATTATGAAAGCGACATCGAGTTACCTTATCTTGGGATGACCTTTCTGAGGACCGCTCGGGCTTGATTCACGTGCACAGAGAAGTGTGATTCTCCGTGTCGGGATGAAGATTATTCTTCGAATTATGAAAAAAAGTACACTTCAATTATTCTCATACACCTCAAAGAGAATCAAATTTTTTTCCCAAAAAAGTCATGATTGATATTTAACTAATTGTTCTTACATAATGTTTACCTTGTAGATCTTAATCAGCAAATAGAAATTAACAAAATAATTGAGTGGCGAGATCTTACTTTTTCTTCGGAACCCGACACACTCACTTCCGACTTAACTTCACCGGAAGTTAAAGATGATATCTTTGATCCGGAGGGAGACATTGTTCTAATTGAGAAATTGCTAAATCTTGATTCTGCCAAAGATCTCCCTCCCTCTCATAATATCAATCAATTAAGTGGCAGTACCACTTCTTCTCCTGGTCTCACAACTTTTGAGATTAGTGATTATTCTCTTGAGGAGTTCGCCAATGAACTTGCTCTTATTGAGTCATTTCCACCGGGAAATGATGACATGACTCCGAAAGACGTTATTAGAGAAATCGAATATTTGCTTAACCATAATCCATTAGCAGAATAGTTGCCTAATAACGATCTTATTTATACCATTCCCGAGATGTTCACCGATGAACATACTCCTGATTATTCATCTCCACCGAGATATGATGAAGCCGATGATGATCTTTTTAATCTCATGACCAACAATGATGAATGGGAAAAAATATTATATGATGATCTATTTGACTCCAAGGAAAATGAAATCAAAGATTTGAAACTCTTGATTGATGAACTTGATTCCCCTGGATCAAGTAATTTCCTTCATCATTTCTTCAAGAGTGACTCGGTTCTCTATGTGGATTTTTTTGAGATTGATACTTTGACTTTAGCCAATAACAAGGACAAAGTATTCAATCCGGGTATATTCGTTCATGAGAACCTTTATGAAGTCACCAATCGAGTAACACCGGATAAGAATATAAAGAAGATATCCTCATCTAATGCTTCTTTAATTCTTGAGGATTATAATCCTCCTCTTTCTGATCATGAGCTTCCTTTCCATTTAGAAATTCCTGGGTTCGGAACTTTACTCTCGTTTTCATCCGAAAATGAGGAAAAACTTTTCAACCCCGGGATTCTCATTTCTAAAAGAGTTCATTCACTTCTACCAGAATTATCTCATTGGGACTCTAAAGCTTTCAAAGTCATTAATATTTTTAAAAGCCCGATGGAGATTTTTCCTTGCTCTTATGGAGAGGACATCCGTCTTTTGGATGTTCCGTGTCTCCATTTTTATCCCCCATGAACAACTTAATTCGGGGGACGGGTCAAGCTTAGTGACCTTAAACAAGCGCTTCGTGGGTGGCAACCCATGGTTATCCTAATATAATATAATAGTAGTAATGAATAAGTGTGTTGTGAGGAGGCTCACCTTTTCCTTTCTTGTGTTTTATGGTTTTTGTTATATGTCCAAGATTGCCTGGATTTGGAAGCCTCTCGTACTCGTGGTTTTGTCCTTCGTTCACTCGAGCTTCAAATTCTCAGCTTCATTATGGGAATCCAATATCCAAATCTTATCGACTAACGTTTATCTTTGAGCATACTTAATAAACGGCTTTAGATTTACGTAGAGACCCTTCTTAAAACATTGAGGATAATGTCCAGTTCTAGTATGGGGGGATCTATCGATTTGATTGTGCCTGCAATCGTGTTTTCACGTAATCTTGTTTTTACCACCAAAATACCAAAAAAATGAAAAATTTTAAAAATTTTCAAAAATAAAATAAGTGTTTTGTCACAATTTTGACTTTCCTGCTGGGTAGAATAAGAATAAATTTTGACTCGATTGAGCGTGTTGAGCTCTAGCTTGTTCCTTAACTTTTAGACTAAGCATTCGCGGATCTTTACGAAGAACGAAAAATGATAGAGTTAAGTATGAGTTAGATGCTAAACAAGGATTATTTGGAAATCTTACAAGCTCATGTGTGTAATTTGTGGCTTTTTCTCCCATTAGCTCCTAACCTGACTAATAATACGTGATATTTTTGAAAATTAAACTTAAATCAATAATTTTTGAAATGTAGTCAATAACATTTTTGTCTTAGTTCAAATTTATACTTAAATTTTCTATATTTTTTAAAAAGAAAATTTTCTCTATACATGGTATTAATGTAAAAAAATGAGGGAATATTCCCTATATATCGTGGTATAAAGTTTTAATGAAAAAAAAGAGAAATGAAAAATGATGATGAGGTAATAATAAAAACTGTGGGCTAATAAAAGTTTACTGCATCTTGCCGGCTCACAACCGATGTTGCAGCCTTCAAAAAGGTCGAGGATTTCAATTGTATCATGGTTATGTTAATGTTAAGTGCAATAAATGTGATTTAATAAATATAGGGAAAATCACTTTTTCTTAAATTAAAATATGCTTTCAAACTAGGACTATTTCATTTTAAGTTGTGGCTTTTCTAAATAAGCTATGTATAAACAGGAAACCTAAGAGTTTTTGAAACCGAAAGTCCGTGAGTCTCGATACTATTCTCTGTGGGGTGCCAAAAGCCTGGTCACTTAGCCGCAGGTTTGGGATGTGCCGAGATGAAAGTCGCTACATGGGATGATCTAGCCTTCAAACTTATTATTCTCAGGTGGAACATGAAGCATAGAAATTTTGCAAAACGTTGATCCATGGTTGAAATTCGAAATGGCACATTCACCTAATATAATAATTATCGGGAGTGAAAAGTTCACAAGTTACAAGTATGAGTAGTGTTAGCATTTTAACTTATATTTAACAGTGATTTCATTTTTAAGCTTGGCTTGGGGCAAGTGAAAAGTCGAGGACGATGAATTTATCCTTTTTGGGCATTTTAGGATTAAAGTGTGTCTTGTTCTATGACCCTAAAAGTTATGAAATAACGAAAGTCAAACATGTTAGTTAGTTGCTTAAAAAGAAAAGTAAAAAAATGAGAAAAAGGGAAAAATACAAAAATATGTGAGGAAATAAGTGTATATATTTAAAAATAGTTAAAACGGGGCTTTTCTAAACTATTGATTCTTTAATTCCCCTTGATAAACACTTAGCTACTTTTCGAGGTAATTAGTCGAGGTGGATTGAGATTCTTGGTTTTCTAAAGTGTTTACTTATAGCATTGCGTGAGGACACAACAATATCTTAGTATGGGAGATTTTGGTATGTGCTTAATTACACATAGCTTTTACCTATAAAAACGAGCCTAAATGACCAAAAATGGATATAAAATGCCAAATATATGTTTGTTTTGCTATTTGTGTTGTGCAGGTAACGGATATTCACAAAAGGACAAAAACAAAGCCAAAACTGACAAAACCGAGCACGGGAATAGAAAGAGCATGAAAAGTCAAAGTCAAAGTCAACCAAGTCAAAGTCAAAAGTAAAAAAAAAAGCCGAATCTAAAGAAATCTTAAATGGGCCAACCCGTACCCATTTAATGGGTCGGGTCAGTCCATTAAGCATTCATAAGACTTATAAGCCTTAAGTCTTATAAAAGCCCAAAATCCAAGCCATAGTTACCTGCCCCAAACCAAAGCCCAAAACAATTTAACCTAAACACTTAACTTTGTTAACCCTAGCCTAATTACCCATTACACTATTAGTCCTTAAGGACTAACAAAACTGGCCCCTACACCTTAACACCCTTTGCACCCATCATCCTTTTTCCCTAACCCTGTCACAAATTAAACCCTTTTTCCCGCCAAAATCCAAATCCCACTATTCACTCTCCCTTGTCACTCTAGCCTCGACCTCTCCCCTGTATCCAAACAAACCAAAGTTACACAACTCAGCCCCACTCCACTAAACACCAAATGCCACCTTGGCAAAATCCCCATTCGTCAAGGGTTGAAGACAAAGAATGGATGGATGTGATGATAGAACCTGGAGACCAAGAATTTTTGATGGCTATGATGAGATTTCGACTTACCTCACACAAGAAACACACCTCTTGTTTACCTCACAGAAGAAACACAATGAAGACCCCAAGCCTTGATATTTCTTCTATAAATAGGGACTTTTGTAAGCCCTAAGTGGCATCTAGTTTTTAGTTTTTAAGTTTTTCAGATTATATTTAATGTTTTAAGCTTATTGTACTTTTATTTAAAAATCCTTGTACTGTTTTCTTTAAGTTTAATGAAATTTAAGTTTTTATGAAAAATTCTGTTTTTAAGTTATTGCAATTTATGTTTGAAAACTTTTGTTAAGCTAACATAAGCTCTTTTCATCTTTTACTTAAGCTGTTTACTTAAACAATATAAGCTTGTCCATAGCTTATATTGTTTAATTCCTTTTTACTTAAAAATCTGTTAAAAGCTATATTGGAAGATAAGCCAAAAAGGGAAGGGCTTATTGTTGTCACTAGCTTGTTTTTAAACAAGCTAGAGCTTGTTGATAAGCTCTAAGAGCCATTTGTTCCCTTGTTAGAGCAAAGGGGTTTGTAAGTCCTTATTTTCTCATTTTTAGCTTAGAACTATTCTACTTATTTAAACTCCTTATTCACTGCTTAATACTGCTTGTTTATGCTTATTATAGTTTATTTATGCTTGTTTAGTTTGTTTATGCTTTGTTTGTAGTTTAAATTTCACGAGTTCAAGTTTTTAGTGATAATCTGACTTATTTAGCTCGTAGATTGCTTATTCTTGTTGCTTATATCAAGTGCTTATTGAAAGTTGATTTATGCTTGTTTTTTGCTTATTATACTTAGTCATGATCTGGTATTTCAAAATTTAAGCTTAAATCTGTGTTTTATAAGATAAAAATGCAAAAACAGTATTTTAAAGGGGTGTTTGGGACATCAGTATTAACTTAAGGTTAATACTGCTTGTGCACTTTTAGTTTTCAAAGCCAAATTTGTTTCATCATTAATCAGTATTAGAGTAAGTTTGTTTAAGTTTTTACTAAGTTTTAAGGAAATCTCATGCCTTTCTAAGCAAATTCTCAATTATGTAAGATTTTGAAGTGTCAAATCTGTCATGCTTTGAAATTTAAGATTTAAGGTGTTGATTTATGTTTCTAAGTTCCAAATGCAGTATGTTACATGTTTAGAATCTGGTTATTAAGTTTTATGAACTGTTTTATTGATTCACATAGATTTACCATTTCTGTCATGAGTAAACAAGGTTTTTAGTTTAAGAAGCATTTTGCAATAGCACTTTTTAGGTTAGTTAAAATCTGATTTAGGATCTGAAATTCATGGCATAAGCTCATTTCTGTATAAGGTCACTATGTTTTAGCTTATTTTAAGGTTTAGAGTTTATTTACTAGCTTAAAAAGTGGGCTGTAAAAGCCATTAAAGCTTAAAATAAAAACTCAGCTCAAACTGAGTTAACAGCCATTTTCATTTGGCTTCGTGTTTCAAATTACTTTTTCTTTGATGATTATTGTAGCTTAATGTATAAGCTTGACATTCCTTTTAGTCTCTAAGCCATAAGGATCCTTTTTCTAGATTAAAATTAAGCTAGAAAAGTGCCCTATAGGTTGTTTGGTTCTCATTTTTGGCCAAAAAGCTTATTTGCTTTTTTGAGCTTATGGCTTGTTAGGATTGCTTAAATTTTGTTTAGATCTGCTTATTAGGTTAGCTTTAGAGTGCTTTTAGCTTGTTTAGTTTAGGTTAGAGCTTATTTGAGCTTAATAGCATTTTTAGTTTAGAATTTAAGTTTAAAAGCCTTTAAGGTAATTCTGTCTTTTAAGCTTAGTTTAGCTCATTTTATTTGCTTATTTTTGTTCCATAATGTTTATTAGGTATAGCTTATTGTTTGTTGTTAGCTTATTTGCTTTTTCATTAGCTTATTGTGTCTAAAAAAGCCAACAGTTTAGCTCTTTTTGCCCTTAGCTTATAAACCAATTCTGTCACTCTTGTTAGCTTATTTCTGTGCTTATTTGTGGTTTTTATAAAAAGTCATTTTATAAAAATTGCTTATTTTTAGGTCCTTAAGCTTTTTTATAAAAAAAGTTTACAAAAATAAAAACCAGGGAAAGTAAGAAGTCCAAGGTGAGCCAAGGCTCGAACCCTGGACCTCTACCACCCTCAACCTGATTTTAACACGCCACACACAACCACTCTGCCCTTGGGACTTCTCTGGTTATACTTCGCAAGATTTAATAGTTAACCCCATTTAAGCTATAAGCCCTTTTCGGCTTATTAACAGCTTATTTAGACAAGCTGTTGATCCCATTTTATTTTTCATAGGTTTAGCTTACTCTTAAGTAATTTTAGTGATTTTTTTAGATTTTTCCAAATTAGGTTAGTATTTTTAATTAATTTTTTTGATTAAATCATTTTTTAAATCATAAAAAAATATAAAAGTCAAAAAAATATAATCCTTTTTAAAAAATTTTCTTTTATCATTTAGGATTGTTAAAAATTAAATTTGCATTCGTTGGGTTAAATTCGTAGAATTTAGTTTTTTAAAGAACGGAATTTGAATCCCATTATCGTTTTTAGTGTTTTAGCTTAAATTGCTTTCATTTTAGGGTTTCTTTTATTTGTTTTTGCATTTTAGATTGTAGAAACAGAATCCAACTCAAAAAATCATTGAATCATTTAATCACGCGATCACGAACTTAATCTCGATTTTCAATTCACACTTCGTCGGGACACGACCCGGAAAGGTTTTTTGGGATTTTACTTTGGACAAAAGTAATTATCTTTCTATAGAACCCCTTTCAGAATACTTATCTTATACTATCATTGATCTTATCCTTATATACGTATTCGGGTGAGTCAGAATACAGAAAATTAAACACGAAAACTCATTTTAAGTTTTGTTACTGTATCAGTTGACAAATACGCCATATTCAATTGAACTGAATACGACGTATGTATCTTTTGAATGTCAGTACGCCGTATTGATATTACAGAATACGCCGTATTGTTTGGAAGAACAGACGCGTTGTTTAGACTACAACAGTCAATACGCTGTCTGAGTAGAAGGTTTAATACGTCGTATCTAACTGGTGGATACGCCGTATCGAGTGATATATTAGAACAGAGTACTTTAGAAAACAGTTAAATAATGCGGGAATTTAAACACATAATGTAATTAAATACCAACTGAATTAAACGGATTTTAGATTATGCTAATTCGATTATTCTAAGCTAATTAAAGGTTAGAAATATTAATAAAATTAAAGGTTAAACTTTTTTACTCCCCGACAACGGCGCCAAAAACCTGATGTGCTGTTGTGTAGGGTCAATTTATTGATTACCAAGTTTTAAATTTATATTTAGCCGACTTAACCTAAAATAACACTTTAACGGGCAGTGTACCCGATCGGGTGGAGTTTCGTGGTAAGTAGGGTGTCGAACACTAAGAGTGAGGTCGTTAACCTTATATTCTATCAGTAATTTAATTAATCTAGTTAGTTTTATTTACTGGTTAAACCTATGCTAAACCTAGTTCTAATGATAATGGGGGGTTTTTAGCCTGAGAGACTGGCACAGGTTTTATGGTGACAATAATCAATTCAAAACACAATAAGCATGCAAGAAGACAATCAGAAGATAAAAGAGCGGTACAAGCCAAATGATAGAAAACTGTATTAGCCATATTAAATCCGATTAAATGCTGGTTTGTTTGTTTAGTGCAATGATTACTTATCTCGAAGAGGCATATCATTCTTAAGACTTAGGCGGGACATCATCCTAAGACCTAGACACGTTGAATCCTGTCACAATTAATATTGCATAAAAGAATCCTTTTATTTAATTATAATCTATCAGGGATTAAAGAAATGTGATCTTGGTTAAACCTATCCCCATCGGAACTTTACCCCCTTATATTGTTTGACGGAATTTATATACTGGATATTTTTTGACGGTATTTTATATACTGGTAGTTCACTGTTCAAGTCTTTACCAATTAATTAAGAACATACTTGTTGAAACATTATGGGTCACCTGTCGGTCCAACTAAGCTCATAATTTAAAGGCAAAGATAGAACATTATTTGTGATCATATTGGTCCAGTAATATAAAACACGATATGGAGAGCTATCCCGGTATCTAGATTACTTGGTTCGTATCACTAGACCCAGTTGAATGATAGGTCGCATATTCAAGCACGTAGACAAGTATTAGGTGATAAACATAATTAAACAATCAACGATTAATTAAGCGATTCGGATTAAAACAAACCAAACATTAAATCTTCATTAAGATGGCTAATACCCGAGGGTATTAGCCTATAACCATTGTAATTATACAAGCGTGATCAAATAACCAAGGTAAACTAAACGTTTTACCGAACGATACCAAAAATTAAATGATTACAAGAGTATAGGAATTACACGGTGTCTTCTATGGAATTAGGTTTGATGCTTGACCTTGGCTGCTCTTCTTCTCTTTAGAAAATCGTCCTTTATGTGAATGGTATAAAGAATATGATTTTGCACACTGAAAACTCATTTTTGAGTCTTCTATTTATAGTGTCTGAAAAAGACTGGATACGCCGTATTGAGTGAGGTCAATACGGCGTATTGGGGTGTATTCCTTGGAGTGCGCGCTATATTCTCAATCAATTAGTAATTCTTTCCCAAATTATATTTATCTCCGTATCTTTGAATGTTTATCCAGTTGGATACGGAGTATGTTGGAAGTTGGATACACCGTATTAGGAATTGGTCTTGCGCATTTTCTTGTGAAGTCCAGGCGTTGATACGTCGTATCTTCCTTTCTTGATACGGCGTATTGGTTAGAAATAAGCAATCTTCAAATATCATCATTTAAGCTCCAAAAATGCGCCTTTTAGCTTGTCTTCACAAATCACTCCGTAATTACTGCAAATATCAACTTTAAGCAATTAAGTACAAATTTTTGCAATAGTTATATAAAAGTGGGTAATTTATTCAGGATAAATGACGGTATAAATGTAACATTATTTGATGTCATCAGCCTGACATTGAAGAATACGATGTATCCACATCAACGATACGCCATATATAATACCTTGGTCAAAGAAGAAGAAGCAACTAGTTTTACCTCAATACGCCACATCCATCAAGGAAGATACGGCGTATCCGTGCCTGGACTTCACAAGAAACCACGAAGATTAAAGACGTATACGCCGTATCTAAGGTTTATTATACACGAAGATTCTAAAAGATTTCAAGCATGGTCCTTACTCTAAGAAATCCCCAATACGCGGTATCCCACATCGCCCGATACGGCGTATCGACCTATTTCTAGACTCTATAAATACAAAATCCCAAACTCAGTTTTAGGTATGCAAGTGAAGCCCTAAACCACCGAGTCGACTATCAGACGAATTGAAGAGCACAAAAGGTCAGAAAAGAGCCTCAAGATCATAGGAAAACTCTTGTAATCTTCACGCAACCAAATATGCGTTCAGTTAAGGTTTCTATTCTTTAACAGTTCATATATTAAACAGTGTGCATTTTTACAATGACTATCGGCTGATACCTTTAGGTATCAGCCATGTTTATGAAGGTTTAATGTTTGGTTTGTTTATATTGATTGCTATAGTGAGGCAGATCATATTCTTGATATTAAGGCCTTAGATTTTCAGAACATAGAATTAACAGAAAAAGTCGCTACTCTGCAAGAACTTAATGAGCGCTTTAGGGCAGAACATGAAAAAGTTAAGCAGCATTACAAGGAATTGTATGATTCTATTAAGATAACGCATGCTAAAACTATTGAAAAGACAACTTCTCTGTTAACTAAAAATAAGACACTAAAGGCCCAACTAAAAGAAAAACTGCAATGTGTCACTATGCTTGTTTGTAAAGTAAAAGTGCTTGCCCCTGGTATGTATGCAATCGATGTTGAACCAATTCCCCCTCCCAATAGGAATAATAGGGAAGTTCTATCTCACGCATCTTAAGGAAAGTATAGGAACTCTTCATGAGATTGTAGAAGAGGCTAGGATTAAACAACCATTAGATAATGCGCTTGGATATGCCTGCTTTTACACTAAACGATCTCAGGAATTGTTAGAGTATGTGATTGGCACTTGTCCGAAAGAATTCAATAAAAGAGATAAAAAGTTTCTACTACCCCTTTGAATAGGAAAAAGCAAGTGACTTTTAAGGAAACAAGCGAAATCTTAAATGATAACACACAAAAACATGTTAAGCCATAAAAAGAGCAAACGACTAATCTACATGTGATTCCTTCTATAGGAGTAATCAGTTCCACTGAAGCTAGCGGGTCTAAGCCTAGGAGGAATACAAAGAACACTAGGATCTTGACACCTAGAAGTGACAACAAGAAGAAAGTAAAAGATCACCCTAGGAACAATAGGTCAAATTTGAAACAAAAGAATTGTGTTGATTCTAGTATTAGCTTTAAACGTACTGTAATTAATTCGAATTCTAATTATGTGTGCAAGACATGTAACAAATGCTTAATTTATGCTAATCATGATAAGTGTGTTGTGAAATATTTGACTTCTGTGAATGCACCCCCCCTTTGTTAAAGATGTTTTGAGCACATTTAAGCAAGTTTGGAAAGAAATAGGGAAACTATTTGTTAATGTTGGTTATCAGTGGAAGCCCACTGGAAGGAAATTCACTTTAGGAGAACAGTGCCCTTTAACTAGGTTTACTAAATCTAAAGTAGCGTCGTTACAACAACCTAAACATGTTAGTTCTAGTGAAATTGTGATCACTGAGAAACTTAATAACACCTCTCTGAAACTATTAACTAGAGACAAACGTAGAAACAAACAAAACAAGGCAACTTCCACTAGCATTCCAATTACAGCTGAGACACAGCCAATTGATGCTTCTGGAAATATACTACTGTTTCTGCTAACCAACAGGACCCCAACAAAAATTGGGGCTCCAAATTACCAAACTCTCCATCTTTATCTATTTTCAAATGCAGGTCGTACATATCGTCCTTTGGTATTTGGACTCAGGCTGCTTAAAACATATGACGAGGAATCGCTCTCGGCTCAAGAATTTCATGAAAAAGTTCATCGGGACAGTTAGATTCAGGAATGATCATTTTGGTGCTATTATGGGTTATGGAGACTACGTGATTGGTGATAGTGTGATCTCCAATGGTATATTATGTGAAAGGAATTGGACACAATCTCTTTTTTGTAGAGCAATTTTGTGATTCAGACCTTGAAGTTGCATTCAGAAAACATTCATGGTATGTTAGAACTGAAGATGGTGTGGAATTACTTAAAGGTTCTCGGGGATCAAATACGTACACTATCTCTGTTAAAGACATGATGAAGTCCTCTCCCATCTGCTTGTTGTCAAAAGCCTCCGAGAACAAATCATGGTTGTGGCATCGTCAGTTAAACCATTTGAACTTCGGTACCATCAATGATCTTGCAAGAAAAGATCTGGTAAGAGGCTTACCAAGGTTGAAGTTTGAGTAAGACCATCTTTGCTCGGCTTGTCAACTAGGAAAGAGCAAGAAGTATACCCACAAACCCAAATCTGAAAACACCAATACGAGTGTAGACTATTAATAGGAAGAAATATATTTTGGTCATCATGGATGATTATTCACGATTTATGTGGGTTAAGTTTTTGAGATCCAAAGATGAAACTCCAGAGTTCGTCATCAAATTTCTAAGGCAAATACAGGTTGGTCTCAACAAAACTGTCAGATACATCCGAATAGACAATGGCACATAATTTGTTAATCAATTTATGACTAAATACTATGAAAATGTCAGCATTTTTCAGCAAAAATCTATTCAGAGAACTCCTCAGCAGAACGGCGTTGTCGAAAGATGGAATCGGACTCTTATGGAAGCTTCTCGGACAATGTTGATATTTTTGAAAGCTCTGATATTTCTATAGGCAGAAGCTGTTGCTACTGCTTGCTACACCCAAATTAGATCCCTAATTCATACTCGTCATAACAAAACCCCATATGAGATTGTGCATAATAAGAAACATGATCTTAAATTTCTCTGAGTTTTTGGTGCTCTTTGTTACCCTATAAATGACAACGAAGATCTTGGAAAATTAAAAGCAACAACAGATATTGGGATTTTCGTTGGTTATGCTCCTAATAGGAAGGGTTATCGAATCTATAACAAAAGAACCCGACAAATCATGGAAACCATTCACATGTAATTCGATGAGCTCACAGAGAAAATGGCTCCTATGCACATTAGTACAAGTCTTGAGCCTATTTTGTTAACGCCTGGACAAATTAGTTCAGGGCTCGTACCAGATCCATTCCCTGCAGCTCCTTATGTACCACCAATTAATAAAGATCTGGAGGTTTTATTCTAACCGATGTTCGATGAATACTTAGAACCCCCAAGTGCTAAAAGACCGGTCCCTCCTACTCCTGCAGTTCAAGTTCCAGTTGTTTCAGCCGGTACACCTTCTTCTACAACCATTGATCAAGATGAACTGTCAACAAGTTACTCACCATCATCCTCTGTAGTACAACCTCCTGTCTCACATCAAGGTGTTGCAGTTGGACCCACTATCGAATACAATCCTTTTGATCAAGCTAACAATGACCCTTTCGTAAATGTGTTTGCTCCAGAACCTAGTTCTGATGAGTCATCATGTGGGGATGCTATTTCAGGTGAATCCACACAAGTGATTCAACCACATAATCATCTCAAAAAATGGTCAAAGGATCACCCATTGGATAATGTAATCGGTAATCCTTTTCGTCTGGAATCCACTAGAAAATAGTTAGCTACAGATGCCTTATGTTGCCTTTGCAATTCTGTACTGTCAAAAGTCAAACTCAAGAAGGTTAAGACTGTAATGGATGAAGCTTGCTGGTTTAAAGCTATGCAAGAAGAAATCCACGAATTCGATAAGCTTCAAGTATAGGAATTGGTTCTGAAACCAGACGGTGTTATGATAATCGCTCTCAAGTGGATTTACAAAGTAAAGCTTGATGAGTATGGTGCTGTTCTGAAGAACAAGGCACGGTTAGTAGCGAAGGGATATCAACAAAAGGAGGGTATCGATTTTGAGTAATCATTTGCACCGGTTGCACGGATAGAGGCTATCAGAATCTTCATTGCCAATGCCGCCAGCAAAAAGATGGTCATCTACCAGATGGATGTCAAGACTACATTCCTGAATGACGAGCTAAAAGAAGAAGTCTACGTCAGTCAACCCGAGGGCATTTTTGATCCAGATCACCCAACACACGTCTATCATCTAAAGAATGCCCTTTATGGTCCAAAGCAGGCTCCAAGGGCGTGGTATAACACGTTATCAAGGTTTCTTCTGGATAACAAGTTCTCCAAGGGTGTAGTGGATCCTGCATTATTCACTCAAAAAACAGGCAAGCATATTCTTCTTGTTCAAATTTACATAGATGATATTATATTTGCCTCGACTGATCCTAAATCTTGTGACATATTTTCCAAAGAGATGAGTTCAAAATTTCAGATGTCAATGATGGGGGCAAATGTCATTTTTCTTAGGATTACAAATTTTTCAAAGTTCCGAAGGCATCTTCATTAATCAATCAAAATATGCTCTTGAAATTTTAACTAAATATGGAATGGATAAGTCTGACCCTGTAGATACACCAATGGTTGATAGATCAAAACTGGATGGGGACCCCGTAGGGATTCCGGTTGACCAGACTCGGTTTCGAGGAATGGTCAGCTCATTAATGTACCTCACTGCCAGTAGATCCCAATTCTGGGTTTTCGCCAATGTGCTTGTGCTAGGTATCAGGCTAAGCCTACCAAAAAGCACCTTGAGGCAATTAAACGGGTCTTTCGGTACCTTAGAGGCACCATTAACTGGGGTCTTTGGTATCCGAAGGATACCGCTATGGCACTAACGGCCTATAAAGACGCTGACCATGCAGGTTGTCAAGACATAAGGAGAAGTACGTCAAGAAGTGCTCAGTTTCTTGGAGACAAATTAGTAATCTGGTCATCGAAGAAGCAGAAAAGCACTGCTATCTCAACCATAAAGGCTAAATACATTGCCATGTCTGGATGTTGTGCTTAGATACTTTGGATGAGGTCACAGCTAACAGACTATGACTTTGCATTCAATAATATACCTTTGTATTGTAACAAAAAAAGTGCCATCGCCCTCTGCTGCAACAATGTCCAGTACACTCGGTCAAAGCACATCAACATATGCCACCATTTCATAAGAGAGTAAGTCGAGAATGGCGTGGTTGAACTTTACTTTGTGATAAAGGATAATCAGCTTGCGGACATATTCACTAAGGTATTGCCAAGAGAGTGGTTCGAATTTCTACTCTCGCGCCTTGAAATAAAGAGTTTGTCCTCGAAAACCCTTAAACGTCTCCAAGACGAAGAGGATGAGTAAAGGATGGTCTTCATGTATCCTATGTATATATTTAAAAACAAAAAGAAAAATACAAAAATATAAAACCTACAAAAACCATAAAAATCAGAAAAATAGAAAATACCAAAAATATTTTTAAGACATGTCTTTTGAAAATCGATAATATTTACGGACCTAGAAATGTCATTCAATAATGACACGAGTCTTTAAATAAAGTTCGAGCAGAAGTTCAAATCCTTTGAAACATGTCTTCATGGCTTGCAGTTATTTCAGACTGCAACTCGCTTTTCAATCTGAGGAACGCATGTCGCCAAAAAGACAGCTGTTCCTAACAACGGATAATTAATTTTTTTCGAGCATGGATTACTTTATATCTATGCATCATGAGAATGATGTACGTTTCAGTGCGTTTTTCTTCTAACGAAAGAGAAGTCTTCCTTTTTTATATAACCAAATATTTTTTTCTTAAGTGATTCTTCAAAATTATTTGTGTTAAACAAAGTGGAAAGAGTGTTGTTGGAAATTAATCAGTTCGTGCTTTTACAATAAATTTTTCTTTAACTCAATTAACGACCACATCTCTTTAAGTAGAAAACGGGTCATTGTTTGAGGGGGAGAGTAATCTTAAATTTATGTCATCTAACGGGTTTTTAGTTAACGAAAAAAGTTTTTGTAGTTAAAATAGGGTTATAAATTGAGGGGGGAGTTAATTAATTTTAACTCAAAGGGCCAAAGTTGTTTATAGTTAGAAAGTTTAGGGACTTATATGCAATTTGCTACTTGTTTCCTAGATCTTTCAAACTACAAGGACTAAATCTGCCAATTCCCAAACGTAATTTAATCTTAGGATACTATAAACCGAAAGTTAAAAGTACTAGAAACCCCAAGGACCAAAACTGCCAACTTGAAACTTAGAGGTATAAATAGGCAGCAGTTTGATCTTTTGGTTAAACCTCCACACATCTTGGTCAAACTAAAACACACACTTACATTCGCAAACCGCCACCCTCAATTCACCATATCCAGTTCTTGATTTTTAAGATCATTTCTTGCTAAGGTAATGCTTATACACTGTTCTACATCATTAGATCTAGCTATATCCTTACGGAATTGATACAAAACACATTAAATCTTTGAAAATTCTCAATAATAGACCTAGGGTTTTTGAAAATTAAAATTGTTAAGATTAAAAGTCTTCTTGATGTTGTTACTGCTGCTCAAGTTTTTGTTAATACTGCTCAGTTGTGTTAGTACTGCTCAAGAACTTCAGAGAAAATGCTAAGTGTTTACTACTGCTAGTACACAGTTAGTACTGCTAGTGTAAAGTTACTACTGCTAGTACATATTAGTGCTGCTCAGAGACTTAGAAGAAAAACTGCTAAGTAGTTACTACTGCTAGTACAAAAGTTACTACTGTTAGTACAAAGTTAATGCTGCTAGTGAAGAAGTTAGTACTGCTGAGTTAGTTAGTACTGCTTATGTGATTTATATGAGTTATTTGTGTAAAAGGTATGTATAACTTAT
>BQNB010109436.1:706-22753 GCA_026074375.1 Tanacetum coccineum
TAAATAGATCTCTTTTTGTTAAATTTAAATATGCTTTTGAACTTTGACTATTTCATTTTAAGTTTTTAAATAAGCTATGTATATACGGGAAACCTGAGAGTTTTTGAAACCTAAGGTCCGTGAGTCCCGATACTAGTCTCTGTGGGGTGTCAAAAGCCTGGTCACTTAGCCGCAAGGTTGGGATGTGCCGAGACGAAAGTCGCTACATGGGATGATCTCGCCTTCAAACTCATTATTCTCGGGTGGAACGTGAAACATAGAATTTTGTAAAACGTTGATCCACGATTGAAATTCAAAATAGCACATTCACCTAAGATATAATAATTATCGGGAGTGAAAAGTTCACAAGTTGCAAAAATGAGTAGTGTTAGCATTTTAACTGATATTTAGCGGTGATTTCGTTTTAAGCTTGGTTTGGAGCAAGTGAAAAGTTGGGGACGATGAATTTATCCTTTTTGAGGCATTCTCGGATCGAAATTCATCTTGTTCTATGATCCCTAACGGTTATGGAAATAACGAAAGTCGGAATATTAAAGGTAGTTGCTAAAAAAAATTTGAAAAATAGGAACACAAGGTGTTTTAAAACTTGTGATTTCTTAACTCTCCCCACTAATGACTTTGCTACTTTCCAAAGGATTAGTTTGGGGATGTTTTAAGGTATTTGGTTTTAGGGTATATAACATTGCGTGAGGACACGACAATCACTTAGTTTGGGGAATTTTGATATGTGAGAAATCACATATCTTTTGTATACCAAAAAATGGCCTTAAAATGAACAAATTGTGCAAATTATGCTTGTATATTGCTTGTTTTGTCATTTGTGATGTGTAGGTACGGATATTGCAAAAATCACAAGAAAACGGTCAAAACCGGACAAACACGGACACGGGAACGGATAGAGTGCACAAGAGCCGAGAGTTTCTAGCGAAGGTCAATAAAGTCAACCTTGGTTAACCCACAAAAAGATAAAACCTTAAAATACAAAAAATGTCCTTAATGTTAACACAATTTCACCAAAAGTCCCAAAAACCATAACACCGTTAGTCCATAACTAACTGTTGTTAAATGTGTTTTATTAAAACCTTTTTACCCAAGCCCACTATTCTAACCAAGCCCAAAACCCTCACCAGCCCAAGTTAATATCCAGATAAATTTAGTCCAACCAAACAAATAAGAAAAGGGGGCGGGAAAAACAGTTTTACTGTTTACCCGTCTTCTCCATTTCACCCAGCTCAAAATTAACCTCAATTAAATGAGAATTAATTCAATCCAACGTGGCTAAGAGATGCTTAGTACCAAGCAATGAGTCAGCAATAATTACATCATCAAAGAGCTATGATTGGCCAAGACACTTCAAGGGAATGACACGCTGGCTTCAAATTAACACACCTCTTGATGGAATTTTACACTAAAGATAGTGCAAAAGAAGCACACAACTCCAAAGATGTGGGATTGCCAGCTTGGCAATCTGTGTGCCTCAATCGCATCCAACGATCAAAGAATAGCATCTATTGACTAGAGAAAATGAAGGGCCAAGATCAAAGTTATCAAGAGGAGCGTGTAAAGTCCTAGAAGCATCCATCTCCTCCTATAAATACAAGCCTTGCTCACTCACATAAAGTTAGCTAGTTAGTTAGTTAGTTCTTAGTAGCTTATAGTTTAATATTTAGCTTATTTTTCATGTAATTTTCAGCTTATAGTTTTAAGTGTAAACATAGCTTATTGTAATTTTTAGCTTTAATGTCTATTTTTAAATATTTGTTAATCTCTTTTCTTATCTTTAAAGCATATGTAATTCTGTTTTATTAATAAAATTGTTAGTTCACTTTTAAAATCTTGTGATTTAATCTTTGTTTTTCACTTAACATGTAAATGGTTTAATAACTTTCAATTGTTTCTTATAAGCTCTCAATCAGCTGTTCATTATCTACTTTTAATGCTAGCTAATTACTCAACTAAGCTTTCAAAAGCTTAGTTGAGCTTATCTTATTCAAATCCACAATTAAAATACCACAGCTTATTATGGAAGGGAAGCCAATAAGGGATGGGCTTCCAGGACCCCACCAGCTTATCTTAGGATAAGTTGGAGCTTGTTGATAGCTCATAAGAGCAATTGTTAAGCCTTGTTTAGAGCAGAGGCTTATGTAAGTTTTCTTTCCTTTTTCTAGCTCTCTAAATCTGCATTTATAGCTTAAATGTGGCTTATTTTATTGTTATTGTTGTTTAGTTTTGCTTTTTTTGTGCTTTTATAATTGTTTTATGTTCAATGTTTAGCTTTTTTCAGGGATTAAGATCATAGTTTACTTGTTTTTTACTATAAAATTAGTAAAAAAAAAAACCAAAAAAATATAGCATATTAACTTGTAGCTTTTCATTTCTGCTTATTTTTGTTCTTGAGATTTGCTTTTAATGTCTGTTGTTAGACTATTAACATTATCTGGTATTTAATTTTCTAAGTCTTAATATCTTATTTGTATATGCTGGAAAATGGGATTGTATGAATTATATTTTTTTTTAAAAAAGGGGTGGAATTATGTGTTTGGGTCAAGCAGCACTAACATGAGGTAGTGTGCTAGACACCTTTAGTTCTTAAATTGTGGATTTCAGTATCATTTATATCGCGTTTTTTAAAAAATGTTAGACTTTAAGGTTTTTTATACGTGCTAGATTAGTTTTTAAAAGTCTAAGTGTTGATTAGTTAGGGAATCTGAGTTTAGTCAAGGCTCAGTTCTGTAGTTATTTTGAGTTAAGTTGTTTATTTAGGCTAAATAATTGAGTTTTCCAATAAGGTTTTTTTGATTAAGTTTTTGCTTAGTGCCTTTAAGTTTTTGCTTAGTTTTGTTTTTAATAGCTTATTAGGTTGGTTCTAGTAGTTCATAGCTTTTAGAGTCATAGCGTTAGCTTATTTTGTCTTTTCTTAAAAATCCAAAAAACATAGGTGAAAGTTAATAGAAGATTTTCATTCAGCTTTTTAATTGCTTAATTGAGTTTCAAATTAGTTTTTGATTAAAGTTTTAGATAGTATTTTAGATAAGCTTTAAGTTGGTGTAGAGCTTATTCCCATAAGAATCCATTAGCTAATTGGAAATTAAGCTCAAAGGTGTCATATCTGTCTGTTTTGGTTTGGCAGATTGTCATAGTGCTTTTTTCAATTTATTTGCCTTTTCTTTTTGCTTTATTTCTAGTATAGACTAGCTTATTCGTATAGTTTAAGGTCGAAAATGCTTATTTGGGTTTAGCTTTACTTTATTATAGTTTCTAGCTTATTAGGTTTTGATAATTGTTTAAAAAAAACTGTTTTATGTGTTTCTGTCTTAATTTTTTTAACCTTTTTCAGGCTTATTTCTTAGTTTCAAAAGAGCTATTTTTAACATGCTCATCCATCACAAGAAGCAACACCACTAAGGTCGTAATTCTTAGATTTCATATAATCATAAATAACTAATAGGATTGGGCTTAAGCCAATCATTTTATAAGTGTAAAGCAAGAACATGATGTATCAAAACAACACATAAACATATTTGAATGATTAAATAAACCTTATTGATTATAAACATGAGTTGAAAAAAGTACAATAGGGTTTTTAGGCCTAAATTGTCCATTAACAGCTGCTTTACCAGGAACTAGGGTTCTGTACCCTCTTTAATTCTAAAGTTACACACTCAAAAACCCTCAATTCGGGTTGTATATATAGAAATATCGCAGGAGATGATGTTGACGGCGTTGCATTTTAATGTGACTCCTCCCTTTCCCCTTTCCCCCCTTTTTCCCCCCTCATGAAAGTGAATATTCTAGGTTAATGGCAGGGTCGTGTGCTCTGACGCGTCGTGGTATCATTTGTGAACCGTCTTTGATTATCGTGTTCTGTGTTTTGTTTTGTGACGACGTCACATTTAAAGTTGGACGCCGGTCTCATAGCCACTGTTGGAGAAATTCTTTGAGCAATGTGGTGTAGGTCTGTATATTCTTGTCGTTTCTTCTCCCAAATGAGCCAAAGTCACGTTTTGTATTGTCTTCAAATGGCCTTCCAAATGCAAAAATACATGAAAAGGAACGATTTAAATAACTATTTTGGGCATACAACACACGGATTTAGAGGGTTTAGACGACCGCCTAAGAAGTGTATAAAATGAACCTCTCATCTTACCAATAACCAACTGGCATTTGTATGCTTTGATATAATTCTTCATGGTTAAATTAGATATGAGTTTTTAGTGTTCAAAAGTTTAGTTTGTCATTCTTATGAGTTGTTGTATTCGTTTATAGCACAAATGTTTTGCGTTTATTTTCACGCATTATGTGAGTGGACCGGCTAGAGATGTGGGATTCTACCGATATCTTTGTAATTATTATTTTTATAGAGTAAGAATTACTAAGTTTTAAAAACCTTTTCCAAAAATAATTAAGAGTGAAAAAAATTAGTATTTTAAATTGTAATTTAAGTATTTAAATATTAAATACTGCATAGACTTTATAAGCAATGGTACCTTTAGTATAAAAACATTATCATTTTCAGCAAATGGTATTGCTCTTTATATGTAGTACTTAGTTTTAAGAAAGAAACCGTGCACGCATGTTGATTAGGACTCGTATAGTATAATGGGTAATAAATGATGATTAATAATTTCGTGGTAAGTTGAATATTGTGGATAATTGTATAAAATTCGTATTTTGTTAATGGTATAAGGAGTTGTAATTAAATTATGATTAATTTATAGACGTTATATAGAGTAATAAATTGTTCATGAGTAGCACGAGTTTTTACCATAAAAATTTTTTGCAGTATTTTAGGTTAATCTCGGTTCGTATTTTGTATAAATTTTTGTTACACGAATGATTTGACTTTGTTTAACTAACATGGTATTTAGGTGGAATTTGTTTAAATTTAACTATTTATATAATGTCCTAGACATTATATGTGTTTATAGTAGCACATAATGACCTTGAAAAAATATGTGTCGTTGTTATATGTAGAATCGTGTCTTTTTATTTTCATCACACGGTAACGTGTGAGATCCTGTATTGATTTTGACACTTATAATTATTTATTAATAATTATTTAGGTCGGTTTTTAAACTCGTGCGCCAGCCAAACTTATAAAGATAAATAACATGAGTCTAATTGAATGCGGACAGCTAAAAAAATACTAGTATATCTATATAATCTCATATAAAGAAATAACATGAGCCGTTCATATATGTTATTTTACATTTTTATCCTTCTCCTTTAATTAAACAAACACAAAGTTTTGTTATGATTTTGGTGCAGGTTTGTGATTTCAAAATTTAAAAAGGTAACCTAAATAATTCGGTATTTAAATTAGACATGTTATGTCTCAAATCTTAAATGTACACAATGGCAAACCCAATGATCATTATATGATCAAGCGTGAAAGCAATAGAAAGGTGAAATTTGATCAAGAACGGTGAATGTAATGTTGAGAGGAGTTTATGTGATTGACGATAAAATACAATTGATTGAGATAAAATTAAATAAGAAATTGAAAGCAAAAAAGAACTTGATGAAAATAATTATTTTCTCTTAATTTAATGGGTAAAGGGTTTTCTCTTATTTTCTTTATTTCGTGTTCTATAGTTCTGTATAATTATAAAACAATAAAACATTTTACTTAAAAAATTTGTATTGATTGAGAGAGGGTGTCTATTAAATTAAAGTTATATAGCATATTAAGACAACATTTATCTATTTTTTAATTCCATTAAATATCATGGAAAAATGAGTTTTTGAATAATTTTGTTGTATTAGTGAAAAGTCTTAGAATGGTATTAAAGTAATATGAAAATTTTCAAGGGATATTGTTGCTCAATTTTATATTTTTGCAAAGATATATGTGTAAATCACTCTATCTATACCAACAACATACTGTTGTATTTTTTATAACATAAAAACTATATGAGTATTTAATAAATTTATAAAGTTGCTAAAAATTATGAAAGGTAATAAGTGTACGTATTTAAAATTTAACAACTAAAGTTTTATTAATCAAACTCTCAATTTTTAAAGTTTTTTATACAAACTTGACACATGTTTTTAGTTACATTCTATAAATTAGATGAAAAGTTAGTAGTTTAACCAAATTAAGCTTTGAATTTTATTGGCCAATAACATTGCCCGTTATTGTCATGTGTCAAAATAAAGTAACATGATTGGTCTAATTTCTATATATACATGATTTTAATACATATAATTATAGTAAGTGAGTTTTAATAAGGTATATATTAATATAAGTGAGTTCATATCTGAAAACGTTTTTTAGTTAAGATATGTTAAAACACCCACAAAGGAAGATACAGATAAGAAGATACATTGTTAAAAGATTTATTCAATAGGAATTGAATAATAAAGTTTTAGTTTCATTTTAGCAAGGGAAGACTTGCTTTCGTAAAGATTAAATTGATTTGAAAAATGAGTGAGATGATCTTACAAGCTAGCATCTCACACCTAGAAATATTTGACCATTGAAATTGTCCAAAATTTGACAAATACCACATATTGACATTTTATGTGGTTGATCAACTAATAATCACCTTTCGTATTGTTGCATTCTCCTTGACATGATATATTATCATGTACAAATTTATACGATATCTTTTGATTTTCGATGTTTTATTTTTAATGAAATAACGCATTCACGCTTTTATTTGTGCACCTTTTTGGACTTAGTTAAGACAAGTAGAAGGAATTCAACTTGACCTAATATATAAACACGCAATATCATATGTTGATCTCAAAATATAAAAAGTTAAGATAGCTTAAAACTTTTTCAAAGCTATTTGGAAAGATGCAAATTGAAAGAACAAACAGTTTTACTACACCATTAATTTTTGATTATTTCACATATGTATATATGTATGAAATCTGTACTTTATTGTTATTTTTGACTAAAAATAAGGTATTTATATTTTGCCGTTTTTGACAGTCAACCTTGGTAAAATATATATATTTCCAAGCAGGTCGTATTTTATTGTTCTCTTGTAAAAAATTATTTAGTTTTGACTTTTTAATTTTGACTGTACTTTTTTAATCTTCAACATTCGAAGGTTGGAAATTCCAACTTGGAATGTAACGTATCTAATAGTACATGGTCATCAACAGAACCCTCAGGTAAATACTTTATACAATTTTGAAATAAGTCGCGGGCACTTATATTAGTTATCGGGTTTCAAATAATAACATCATGCCATTGCTATATACAGGTTGTTTTAATTAATGCTTTATATTGATCTTTCTATATTCAAAGTTTTCTTGATTTGCGCGCACGCTCGCCATGTGATTTATAAATTTAAAGTACCCAACGACCAAACGTACCTAGCTATAACGTCTAGCATGTGCATTTATTAAATTTAAGAAACAACGACCAAACGTACCTAGTTATAACTTAATTAACGACATATGACCTAACACCAAAAAAGGGTTAATTAAACACCATATATTCGTCTGTTTAATTCAAGTGAAGACGAATTGAATGACGTTACGCAAATGAATGAAAACATATGAGATTAAACAATAAGTACAGGTGTAGGAACTATAATATGCTCTGAGATATTCTTTGCGTATAAGATTGTGTTGAGAACATGCAACTTGGACAAAATACAAAATTTCTTTTTGGTAGAAAACCGAAGTTGTGAGGATTTAAGATCGCCTAGAATATGATAACTAAGGATGATCACGGTCTGAAAACCGGACCGAACCGACCAAGATCGGATTGGACGGGAAAATTGAAGTTGAGGGTGAATGACCTAAAAAACGTGCTATATGGGTTGTGGGTGGACGAGACCGGACCGAAATTGTACGGTCCGGTCCGAGTCGGTCTAGTCTAACAAAGGATAATCGCCAGGTTTTTTGTTAGACCGAAGACCGACCTGACCGAGGACCGAATATAAAGAAAAGCATGGACCGAGAATCAGACTCAAATACGTTCGGGTCTGATCCGGTCGGTCCAGTTTTTATTTTTTGTGTTGACGGTGTAGTTGCACATGATTGACGGATAACATTTTCACGATCGCGCGAGATCCGGCCGACGATTCAATATGCTCAGCCCTAATGATAACTAAGATAAGTACATGTTTCGCCATGTAATTTAGCTCTCAAAACGTTTTATTGCGTAAGTTTTCATTTGGAAAAAGTTTCAGGAGTTAAGCCAAGTAAAACTTTTTTTTAAGCCAAGTAAAACTGACTAACAAACGTTTTGCGGGTTCATTATTAAAACCCTTATAGCTTGTAGCTATAATCTTTTGGGTGCGTTTGGTATCTACCTATGGGAATAAAGGAATGATAATGATACCCATTGAAAGTGTTTGGTTGATAACTATAGGGGGCCGTTTGGTATACAATTGGGTATGGAATGAGATTTAGATTTTGTTAATACAAATAATGTCTAACAATCAAGTAAATGCGTACCTATTTTGGGATCGTAAAAGGATTCTAGTTTCGCCCAAACATCTCGTGCAGATTCACATTCTACAACATTCTTGAGTACCTCTTCATTTAGTGAACGAAAATCCAACCTTTAAGAAAGGCTGTCATATTGGTTTATTGATAATTGACGCTTTTGCCTCGTCTATCAAAGGTTGGCATCGAATTAATGCCACGCAGCATCTGACTCTCCTTGAGGAAAGCCATACTGAGCCCTTCCAGATATGATAATTATTGCTGGAATCTTTCACTGAGACGAAGTTGAAGACATTAACATTTGATGCCTGCATAAATTTCAAGTCTTCCATTGGTTGTGCAGAAACATCAAGTGAATCATCTACCTCCATTGACTTATTACTAATATGTTTCGATGGGATTACAAAACGATGGTCTATCTGTCTCATTGATTTGGATTCGTTTTTGTTTGGATTTATGATGAAAAACAGGTGTTTTTCGTTTTTTTTTGAAGAATTACAGACGATGTGTAGATGTATTTAGTTCTCATGGGATTGATGCACACCTTATGTCCTAATTGTCTTTATTCGGCTAACGCAATAAAGAAGCCATAGTATTGATTGTTCATACCTCTTCCCTTCAATCCAAACCGTCACATGTTCCAAAGGAATCCTGATGTGTGCATATTAAAAAAAAACTATAGCTGACTTCTGAATAAGTAAACGGAGTCATAACCTTACCAAAAAAGTTGATTACCATAAAAAAATCATTTGCTTGTTTATCTTTTGTTACAATTTTATTAGCTAAATGAGAACATTATTCGAGTAATGGTCTCAAACTCTGAAAGTTTTGGTTCCCTTTCAGTTCAGCTGATCTTGTCTAGTTTTGTACCATTGCGCAACCCTGTAAGCCTTTTAGATGCTGAAACCTTATAATAATTCTGTTGACCTACATCTTGGATCTGAATCACATGATGCATCATAGATCTATCCATTCTTCTCCCACGTTTATCGCCAAAGTTGACTTTTTTCGCTTAGTCTTTAGAAGCATGTGGTAGTTGCTAATGCATTTTACTTTTTTACTTTCGATTTCAAAACGGGTTCATTACAAGTAGATGAGACTTGGTCAATTTGTCCATCAGCACCTATAGGAAATGCTCTTATGGTCTTAAATAAGTATAATACTTCTGTCATAAGAAATAGAAAAAGACTATATGAAGTACTTTAACTCAACTTTTTAAACCTTATAGTACAGCAGGTGAAAACAGCATAAAATTCTTTTGTCATCAGGAAGTCTTGTGATTTTCTCTCAATGCCTATCCTAATTTACACAAGGTGATTGTTTTGATGACTTCAAACTGTTTACAACTCTGATAGTGGTTACATCTGAAAGAATTCAATGTGTTGAGCAGCCATTGCTTTAGCAGCCGTCATGCTACATCTGCTAGCTTCCATATCTCAAAATATTTGTTTCTTCTCGGCTTAAATCTGTATAGTCTGATTATATTAGAGCTAAGCATCATCTTTCCTTTATGTTTCTACTATAGAGATATCTTCAACATTGTTTTGAAAAATATCCGTTAGCTAATTTTGTTAAACCATAATCAATTGTGTTGACATACAAAGCTTCAAAACGATTTTCAACATGTTACTTAACCAAAACCGACACAAAAGTGGTTAACCAAAACCCAAACATCAAATGTACAAAATCAATGGAGGCCTAGATATGTAAACAATACAACAAAGTAGGATACATCTGCCGCATGGGCTGCAATTACCCCGCAAAGATTGCGAGATTGAATCTCAGCTTTGCGGAATGCCACTGTCGAAGCATTACATTCTATCATTCAACCCTCTCTTTTTAACACTCGTCCATCCAAGTCTATAAAAAGAAAAACCGTTCAAAAACGCAAATAATAGGTAATCAGTTAGCTGTTTGTAGGTTTCTCAGTAGATAGTCAGTTTGACTCATTAAAAAGTCCAAAACCGCGTCATTTCGTAGGATGTGAGTGTAAAATTGTGAGGCTCAGATCTGCAAAGATGAAACCGGAATAAAATGGGTATCCAAACCCGCCATGGCTACAAACACGATTTAAGTCGGGGTTGTCCCCAAAGATACAAAAAGGGCCATCGGGTTTGCGGTTATCGCGGGATTTCACCTATTATAAATCCTCCGGTAACTTTGTAATGCTCGGGGAGGGAAATAATATATCTTTTCATCGCCTTTCAAATAAGCTGATTTTTAAATGGCTTATAACAGATCATATAAGCTTAAACAAACATCCTTTTTAAAAAGGAACACAAAGGACATTTTGGTCTAGAGCTAAAAATTACCACAAAACAGCAAGAGGTTGCGGGTTCGATTCTTCTTTAGACTTTATTCTGTTTAAGCTTATGGTTTTAAAAGTCACGTCCCATGACGCCGTGTAAAGCCTCGCATAAGAGCGAGGTGTTGACCTCCACGCTACATAATAGATCACAGGCGTAGGCTTAAAGAATTTTAAATGGCACGTCATGACGCCGTTAGGCCTCGCAAAGGCGCGAGGGTGTGGACTTCCACGTGTGCCTTTAATATACCAGGGTAGGCTTAAGGTGTGCGTGAATGAGAAGTGGAAAGCGTGATAAGGCGTGATCCGTTGAGGTTTTTTTGAATTCAATTTTCATAAAAAAAACGTTTTTTTTGATACAAAAAAATGAAAAAAAAGATTGATAATTTTTGAGTGTATGTTCGAAGAATTTGTAAACTCAATAATATTGTTAAAACTATGATATAAATTATATAAATTTCCTAAAATATTTTCATGGTATTTGTGTGCTTTTAAGTACGCCTTAAAAACGACACGACTCGTCACGGCTCTTAAGGCGTGAGGTTGGCCATGCCGTCACGCTATGCCTCACGCTATTTATAACCTTTGGGTCAAGTGAATTAAATTAAGGGTTAATTTCATATATTAAAATAAAGAAAAACCTACTTTTATTAGAGAGCTCGGTAAAGGATTTTATTCGCACGTTATAGGTTGATTTTAGATGGTTTTTGAGAAGGATAGTGAAAGTAAAGTGGAGGAGGTTCAGAATAAAACGGCGAACTTTATGGCATCTAAAATTTCCAAGGTGAATAAAGGGTATATCGGAGGAACTGGAGGTGAAAATTCTAGCTTGAACGAGCAACGGAAAATGAGTTATGGCGAGGACCCGTACGATGATGCTAATTTCAATACTCTTATCCTTACTCATGTGGTCATCGTTAGACTTCAACAAGAAGTTTTACCACTCCCTAGGCGGTTGTAGTAGTAGTATAGGCAAGACTCGGGGGGTTGTTATCGTTCACTCGAGGAATAGGTTGGGAATGCTTGATTGACGTTTTTAACAGGATTCTCAAAGGGTTGAGGGAAGATTATTTTTGTATTTTTATGTTTTATGGAAAAGCAAGTAAATCATATAATTAGAGAGATTGGTTTGGTTTTAGCTATTAAATTAAATATAAATCTAAGCTACTGGTGATAACAATAAGATAAAAGAATTGTGTTATAAATTTTAATCATGTATTACTCCATTAGATTGCTTCTCTAGTGTTGTTGCATTTGTCACACTTGTGATGATTGTGATAATTATTTCCGTATGTCATGAACCGAATTTCACGAAACCCGCCGTCACTTAGCTTCTGTTTAGAGCAACGCTGCGAGAATGCAACGGCTAGTTTGGAAGAATATTATAAGGCAACCTAAGGGTCACTAAAGTGCATGTGAAATACATTGAATGTGGATCAACCAATCTTAGGAGGCGGATGGGGCAAGTTGGGTTAGTATGAAGACTGTTACCCAATTTGTATCATTTTCACAATCATGTTTCCCTAGACATAGCAACAGCGATACAGACAAAAGTAGTTTCTAAGGCCTTAACATGCTACATCCATCACTAGAAGCCAACACCATAAGGATCTACATTCTAGGTCTTTATACAATCATAAATAAACACAAATAGGTGGCGTTTAGTCCAAAAATGTTATAAGTTAAAGCAAAAAAAATAGATGAATCAAACAACCATAGACAATTAGAATGATTAAATAAACCATACTTGATTTAAAACATGAGTTGAAAGAAAGGTACAATAGGGTTTCAGGCCCTATTCGTCCCTAACAGCTGCTAAAACAAACTAGGTTGGTACCCTCTTTTTATTCTAAAATATACACTCAAAACCCTAAATTCGGGTTTGTATATATAGGAAAATCGTTGTGACAGCGTCGTGTTTTAATCGTGACGCCGCCATGAAAGAGAATATTCTAGATAATGGGCTAGGTCGTGTGCTCTGACGCCGTCGTGGAATCTTGTGACACTATTGATTATCGTTGTGATCGGCGTAACGTTATATTGTGACGCCGCGGTCTCTCTGCCACGCCTCTATAGGAGAAATTCTTGAAGCATGTTCGTGTAGGTTCCGTAATAGGTCTTGTCCGTTTCTTCTCCAAAATGAGCCCAAGTGCATGTGTATTTTTCTCAACTGCCTTCCAAATGCAATATACGTGGAAAAAGGGTACGATTTTTAAGTACCTATTTTGGGTAATAAAACTCACGATTTAGAGGGTTAGACGACCCCGAAAAAAGGTGTAATAAAATTACAATCATCAAATACCCCTACACCTTGGGATTTGATTGTCCTCAAGCAAATGGGCTTTTCTACCTAGACAATAGCAATATGAGGGTCATTTTACCTACTCTTTAAAAGTATTTTACAACACAACCTTCTAGACCTCGTAATTAAAAGCATGAAAAGTATATACTAGCACCTCACATAAGTGTTTGGGATTCTCTCTTTCACTCGAGTTATATAATAAATTATAACATAATGGGGGAAACTAGGAAAATCAACACTATTATTGTCATAGCATAAATAAATTACCATAGGATTGGTAAAAGGATCAAACCTCCACCGCTAGTGTGCAAGGATTATTCATTAGAATATCTTAAGTTGGTGTCTTTTAAAGGGTTGGTGAGGTGTAGGTGAAAGATAACATGTAAGGAAAATGGGGAAAACGAAATGGAACATTTGGGTTGAAATTAGAGTAAAAGGGTTAGCTTAATTATTTTCGTGAATACGAAGTGGGTTGAGATGCGTAAGCTAAGACTCGAAAGAAGATATACAAACTCTACATCAGTCTCTTTCTTTTTCTTTTCTTATTTTTTTAAAATACAACATAATACATCACATGGGGTTTATAACACATACCCCTACACTTGAGCTTTTACATGCTCGATATTTACAATCTAACTAATGACCCAATTTGAGATGGATCAAAATAACATGGAGATCATTCTAACAAATGTTGGGGGATTATCTGAACTTAAATTTTCTTCCCCATTCTTTCCACGAAAAATTATGGGAAAAATAAATACTTACCATGAATCTCAAATCGTCTCGGAACGGTTTTTAGAAGGATAAGGACTTAGGAAAACCGTTTGTTGTACTCAAATAATTAACTTAGGTTAAAACAATAATGTACTAAAAGTGAGTACATACAAGGTAGGCTAAGGCGATTTGGGTGTAACGATTGGTTTAAGGGTGACAATGCTCTCATTATTATTCCGGATTAACCAGGAAAATTACGAGAAAGAACCGTGGAAAAAGGATTAGGCTCAGAGGGTTTGTATAGAGGTATCTGCACTAAAGATGATTGCATGGCAAGGGTGTGGGATCGTTATATGATCGAGGTTGACCACATAACAATTACGTGTTAAAACATGGGGTTAATCCTAATGCCACTTATCAAACAAATCCTAATGCTTACTATGCGGTCTAGGGACTGGCTTCACTAAATAAGTTCTAGAATTTAATAATATACCGGTACACTCATATAATTTAAACCGATCTCGATGCTCTAGAAACGGCGGATAAAAACCACACGTACACATTCGTAACGACGGAATAGATACAAATGACTGCTCACTCCTTAACTCAAGAAAGCTCAAAGGGGTGTATTAAACTATCTTGGTTTATCAATAATAGATACCTTGAATTCCTTACATTTTTGGGGTGGAATGGAATTCTGAGGGGTTATTGTGCCTATGTAATATAAAATTTCCTATAAATGAGACGCTATTAATATCGGTTTTCTTCGGTATGTGTCATATAAGGCAAAACAAATGGCAAATGAAAGAATAGTTTCTTAAGGCTTATTTTCCCCCTTCATCTTAAGGTTAAACATTGTCTCCATTGTTCTATAGAAGTACCCGGTTTTAAAAATCGATTAAAGGGAAAAAAAGACAAGTAAAATAAAACTTTTACTCCCCTGGTTTGCTTAATAATGGAGGTAAGAAATAACATGCGGATAATCTGGTTAAATCGTCCTTACCAGAATCTATCAATTTGAAACTTCCTAAAAAACTTCCAAGCTTCTTCTCATCAAATATCACTGTATTCAAAAGGACTAAAGAGCAATAGTCAAAAACTATACCAAGCATTATAAAATATGCGATGGGACAAATATTACAATATGAATTTTAGGGTTTGACTTGATAAAGCAAGTAAGATAGGATGATGAGGGAATTGTTTTTTAAACTCATTAGGTTTTGCTGGTTTTTTATAACAGAAGAATTCATATATTAAATGTTATGCAATGTTTAATTTTCAAATACTTAAAAACTTTAGTTTTTGAAACCTGGGCGTTGACGCAATTGAAAGTCAGGTTTTTGTGACCCCGTCACAGGGTGTCGTGGGTGGTGATGGTGCTACGTGTAATTCATGGCCCCGTCTACACTGTTTTGTGAAAAATGAATTTTTGTGTTTGATATTGAAATTTCTTGCACTTGATTCTATAAGTTAGTTCCTGTACAAATGGCTGTATAGAACTTGAGATTTAACAATTCAATCATATGACTCGAAACTGACGCGAATTAATCTAAACAATATATTTAACATGTTTGAATTTAGTCAAAAAGCCGAATTTAAAATTCTCTATACTTTTGTTAAAATTCCTTTGATTGACATTAAGACGTGGTTTAAAGAAAACAAAGCATGATTACAAGGATAGTTCAAACCTTTATAAAACAAAATGGTTAAGAATATTTAAAACACACATGGACACTCTAATTTACGGGGTAAAAGTAGATGAGGTTGCCTCCCTAAAGAAAGCGCTTGTCTTTTTAGTGGTCTTGTAGCTAGACTCGAAGTCACACGTCTTTACGTGACTTCTCCTTCATCGTCCATTCCTTCATTGGTTGCAATAAGAGTGGGATGCTTGCCTTTGAATTTTTTGCTCCTCTATTGGTTGAACTTCATCTCCCTTTCCAACTGAAGTTTTATGCTTTTCTTCAATTCCAAGGACTAGAGCGGAATGGATTAATTCTATCCGTGGACCCTAACTGCCCGGGGGGCGTTGATCCATCCCAGAATGGCTAATAAACTGACTAAAACTCTAAAATATGGATAAATATGTTGCAAAGATGTTTGTATGGGGTTTTTTGTCTTACAGGTTCAAAGGATTGAAAACAAAGCAAAAAATGTAATTTTTGGGTGACGTTCGACGACGTTTTTACATTTATCGAGGTTCAAACGGAGTCGTTAATATTCCTCGATCACACCATTGGAAAGAGCATGAAATTACGAGTCCAACGGTACCGGCCTTTCATATTTGAACCTTTTTATTTTGAACCTTTTTCGTCCCTGTTTGAACCTTTTGCTAGTAATAACCCAGCCCAAACAAATTAGCCCTTATATATTAAATTTTACATTCCTTCATTGAAGCTATGCTCTAGCACAGCGGTAAGCTTGCTATAACTATACTTCGATACCTAGAGGTCAAGAGTTCGACCCCAGGCTTGCCTGGTGTGATGATTTTCCTTCTCATGTCGACCCGACCCATGACCCGACCTGACCCGACCCATGACCCGACCTGACCTGGCCCAAGACCCGACCTGACCCGGCCCATGACCCGGTTAGCCACCACCGTTGACCGGTGGTCCGGCAGCGGTCCGGCGGTGGTTGACCGGTGGTCCGCCACCGTTGAACGCCGTTGACCGCCGCCATTGACCACCGTCGACCGGTGGTCCGGCGGTTGTTGACCGGTGGTTGACCGCCGTTGATCGACGGTTGACCGGTCATTGACCGGCGCTGACGTGGACGCCACGTCACTGGCGGCTGTCCAATAGGATGCTGCCACGTGGCGCCGGCGCCGCCCTTTCTGACTGACAGGTACGAGGTATGATACGAGGTTGCAGTGGCGGCTGGCTAATAGAAGAGTGACACGTGGCGGCGGCTTGACGGCTAATGATTGAGTACGACGTATACGTGATCCGAGGGCATTTATGTCCAATGATTGGCTAAGGATTGATTGCGTTGATCCAAAGCAATAAATGAGTGGCTATGCATAAATGGAAGCAACTGGAATGAGCGCGAAATGACCAATATACCCCTCTAGCTTGTGCTATAAATTCAAATCTCCACCAGACGAATGGAGGGATCTTTTCATTTATATTTCTTAAATTTCACATAGTAGTAGGTTTAAATTAGGAGTAGGAGTAGCATAGTTTTAGATTATTTAGTTTGCTTATTGTAAAAGCTTTCAAGCTTATTCTAGTTTATTGTAATCAAGATTTTGAGCTTATTAATGTAGATGTTTAAGGTTGGTTTTTATTAAATGCTTATTATTTCTTAATGCTTATTTTTGTGTTATGTTTTCTTTACTTTCTCTCTTTTGTTATTTCCAAATAAGCTATGACTTATAGCTTATTTTGGATCCATCTTTTAGAAGCTTAGATCTAATAAAGCTACTTCCTTAGCTCTATTTAGACTAGCTTATTTTTCTTGTTCTTCGATTTAGAGCTTTTCGAGTAAGCTTATTTTAGCTTATTTTCGATTGCTTATTTTTATTCAAGCTTATTTTTTTATATAGATCTAATCCTTAATCATACCCAATCCGAGTTCACTTGATTGAACACCTTAGTTTTGGGTGGATTATATCTAAAGTTTATAGATTTTATATTTTTAGCTTATATTCTAGCACAAAGTTTGGTGCTTTTTATTTCTAGGCTTATTTTTCTTAGATCTTAATCTTGAATATTACCCGATCATGTTCACTTGATTGAACACCTTAGTTTTGGGTAGATTTAGATCTAAAGTTTTCATCTTTTTATTAGCTTATTGTCTTTAGCTTATATCTCTAAATAAGCTTTTGCTTATTTCATCTCTTTTTCTCTTTTCTTTTCTTTTCTTTTTCCAAAAGTGCTTATTATTTTATTAAGCTCGATTCGAATGCTAAAAAGGGTGTCACGAGTCTCCTACTCGACTTATTCATTAAAGTCTTGGAGCCCCCTTTATCTTTGAGAGCTTTTGATTTAGCTTATTTAGTATAAAGTTTTAAACTTACTTGTTTTCTTATAGCTTATTAAGCTATGGTATATTTCGAAGGGTACTTGTAGCTTATTTGAGAAGTGGTTTATGTATAGCTTTTATCTTCATTATTCTTCGAAAAGGCCTTGATAGTGTTTTTGTTATTCTAGTTTTTATTTACAAAAGTTGTTTTTTTTATAGATTTAATCTGTTTTATTTTTACAAAAATTTAGTTTTCAAAATAGCTTATTTTTCTAAAAAAGTTTTCATCTTATTTAGCTTATTTTGTCTTAACATTTCTCTTAATGTCTTATTTCTTTATTCCATCCTTCTACATTTTTTTTATTAAGGCGGAGCTTAAGGGTCTTATAAGGTTGATAAATAGATAAAGTTTTGATCTTTATGGTTTTTATGAAAGTAATTAGTAGATAAAGTTGACAACTTTATTTGCTAATTAGTGAAGTAGAAGCTTTTTAAGTGATAAGCTTATTTGTTTATTAAGTTTGTTATGATAGGTGTATTATTATATCATTGCGGTTCTTCATTTGGGTTCTATTTTTTCTTATTCTCTTTTCAATACTTAGAATAGAAATATTTTATCGTTCCATAATATATTTGCGTATTTGATTTTTGTCATGCTTAGTGTAGATTTATTTTTGTCGTTAAATGATATGTTTGTTAAATTGAATTTCGTTATGAGTAGCGAGTAAATACTTAATGTTTGATTAAGTGATTGCGTGATTTGGAATTTTTTAGTGCGGGTTTAAAAAGGTTTAAAAAAAATTAATAGTCATTAGTATTTTCCAATTTACATTCCGTCATTTACTTTTAATGCAATTTAAATACTTGTCATTTATTTTAAAAAGCATTTTACTTTACTTGTTATTTAATTTCTTGAAACCTTTTTTTAAGATTTTAATTCGTTAAACCTAAGCCCGCACGCACTTAAAGAACATTTCAGTCAACTTAGCAAGCATATTTGTCGATGTTATTCATTTTGATAATTTTGTTTAACCTTGTCTAGCGCGGTTTTAATCGTAGAGTTTAATATTGTTTAAATTTTTAGTTTTAATAAAATAGGTTGGAAACCACATCCAAATATTTTATGACATTCAAGCTCGATTCCCGACATAACCGTAAATTTCCATTCACCTCTCACCGAGGAGAACGATACCCGTGTTGATTACTCTTTATTCTTTCCTAAGAATAATTTGTAAGATACTTTGCTTACGTATACATATATGTATTTTATTATATATATATATTATATTAAGAGGGGTTTTTGAACGATTATCAAAATGGCGTCGCTGCCGGGGAGAGGTGTAGCGATTTTTGCGGGATTGTTTGTATTCGAGTTTTGAAGATCCTTTCTTCGGAAAGTTTATTTTTGTTCTTATTAAAAATATAAAAAAACCAAAAATATTTTCCATTTAATTTTTATTTTTCCTTTTCTTTTATAAATATTAAAAAAAATACGAAAAATATTTTTCTTTCTTATTTTTATTTCTTATGTTCTTTTGAAAAATCTATAAATATTCTTCTCTATCTTCTTATATCGTTTAATTCTTATCTTCTTTATCCTCTTATCTGTTTAATTCTTCGACATGTCTTCGTATAACCATTTTGGTTGCTCGTGGTGTGGAGGTCTGTTTAACGGTGGAAATTGTCCAAGTTGTAGCATTGTAGGAGCCGAAAACGAGTTTGTCCATAACCCTAATCCTTTTCCTTACCATAATACACCCGACTAGTCTGATCAACCTCCACAGCCCAAGTACGAGACATACTTGTGCGAATTATGTGGGAACGATTCTCACTTTGGTTATGATTGTCCACCACGGTTCTCGCTTGTCTATGAGCAGGAACCGAGCTACAATCAAAACTATAGTGATAACTATTATCCATAAAATTTACCAAGTTTTCCACAACAATATCTTTGCTGTGAAAACTATGGGGGTCCTCATGAAAGTTTTCAATGTCAATTGATGAATCAAAACTACTTTGAGCCTAATCCTATCTATAATTCTAGCTATTTCGGTTTTGACCAACCCCCACAGTATTTCATAAATCATCAAGAAGATCTTAATCAGTAAATGATAAGTGATGTATACAATGGATGAGATGAAATAGATGAGTTACAGGATGAACTTTTTCAAATGATACAATCATTTTGTGAAAAGTTTCTTCAACAAAATCAGGCGGCTAGCATCGATCAATCACCTCTTCAAGAAATGAGTCTCCAAGAAATGGAGGATCTTAAGCAGCATTATTTAGATGAAATGTTAAGTTTAAGTAATGACTTAGGGATTAAAGATTATCGTAATGAGAAAATTGATATTCGTTTTAGAAGGGAATGTGAAAATATGATTGATGAGCTTAAAGGTAAATTCAATGGAATAAGTATTGAGATTAATAAAAAGAAAGAGCTTCAGCAACTAGAGTAGGCGGCTAAACTTAGTACCTATACTACAGAGCCTTTGCGACATTTCAATTATTTTTATGATGACGATGACGGGGAGAGTTCTATTCCTTTGAGAGATATTATTTCTAAACTTCCTCCATCTATTGCAATCACACCTGTTTTACCGACTTTAGAGCCCGAGGACTCTCTCATCATGGGGAATGAGGAACTTAACACTATTCCTGAAAAGGAATCGGACGAATTCATAAAGTCTAGTGTTGAGGACCTTGTTCCAATCCCAAGTGAGTTTGAGGATACATCCGAAAGTGATAGTGTTTGTGATTTACCTTCGTGTGATAATATCTCTCCCATTAACGTTTCTGAGGAAAAATCCGTGACTATCTCTAACCCTCTATTTGATTCAAATGACGATTTTACCTCTAGTGATGACGAGTCACTATCCGATGAGGACGTTTCGGAAGAAAATTTTGAAATTTACTCGAACCTTCTTTTCGAATTCGATGATGAATACATCTCTAGTGACGTAAATCCTCTTTTTGATGAGGTGTTAGAGGACATCGAGTGCAAGGATTCTTATGATCCCAACCTTGATGATTCGACTTTCTTGGTTACACCTCTTTCCGATTCTAATAAGGATGAGTGTTTCACTCCTAGTGACGACGTTGAGCTTTTACTTCACCGTGATTCATCTACACCAATGATAAGTGTTGTTTCCATTCTCGAGGGGTTCACCAATGAACCGCCTCTCAAAGAGAATGATGATTTATTTGATTTGGAATCTAAAGAGAATGTTTGGAAGAAGATTTTGTACGATGCTCCAATTGATGATTTGATGACCGAGGACAAAGTTTTCGACCCCGGGATTCATGAAAAAAAATATTTCTCCTACATATGTGAGCTTACCCTTTGAGGATCGCCATTATCTTTCCTTCACATATGTTATCCGAACTTTTCTTCCTTATTTCACCTATCTGGTGGATTCTTTTCTTCCTCTCTCCTCCGGGAGTGAGGATATCATTTTTGAACCCGACATCTCCGCTTTTCATTTTTCTTCTCTAAAGCCGGTGGCATATAAATGTCCAATGGAAGTTTGCTCTTCCACTTATTTTATCCTTAATATCACGATGATATGGGGAGAGTCAAGCTAGAGACTCGCACAAAAACAAGCGCTTCATGGGTGGCAACCCATGCTTATCCTTAGCAGTATATTAGTATAATATTTATTAATGAGTGTGATGTGAGGAGGCTCGCATCTTCCTTTCTCGTGTTTCGTGTTTTGTGTTTTATGTCCACGATTGCCCGGATTATGAAGACTCTCGTGCTCGTGGTTTTGTCTATTGTTCACTTGATCTTCAATCCTTTGCTTGCTTATATATGGGAATCCGATATCCTTGATCTTATTGATTTAACGTTTATCTATTAGCATAATTAATAAACGGCTTTAGATTTGCGTAGAGACCCCTTAATATTTGGATTATGCCTTGAAATTAGTATGGGGTGACAGTCTTACATTGAGGACAATGTGTAGTTCTAGTATGGGAGGGATCTTTTGATTTGATATTACTTGCATTTGCCTTGTCTTAACGTAACCCCGTTTATCCAACAAAAATATGTGAAAAATATGCCAAAATTAAAAAAAATCAAAAATAGAATAAGTGTTTTGACACGAATTTTTGACTTTTTAAGGAATAAATTTTGACTTGATCGATCGTGTTGCGCTCTAACTTTCCCCTTAACTTATATAAATTTAAGCTTTTGCTAGTCTTTATACAAGAAGCTTTAAAACTCGAACTCTAGCTTAAAAAGAGCCAAGAGTTTGCAAGTTTCCATGATAGACTTTAAATATGTTAAGCTTGTTTTATAAGACTAAGCATTCGCGGATCTTTTTAGTAAAGATTTTAAATTTACAATGAACGA
>BQNB010109437.1:4831-22753 GCA_026074375.1 Tanacetum coccineum
TTATAACTAAATTTCGGCTTAAAAGAAATGAAAAGAGAGAAAGAGTTGAGGGACTCTTTTTGCCTCTTCCCCAAACTTTACTTTTAAAACCTGTAACCATAACGTACCCTCAAACCATTTACCGCCAAAATCAAACCACCCTCCCCCATGGTTTTCTAAGCCATACCACCTCTCCAGTACACTTTCCTACATCCCCATACCCATTTCCCACAACCCATTGCCCCTATAACCCTCTTTTAGTTATAAAACGACGGGGGCTAAAGCTGTTATTTCCCAAACTTTGTTATAACTAAAAATTCGGCTTAATATGAAATGAAAAGAGAGAAAGAGTTGAGGGACTGTTTTTGCACCATCCCCAAAGTTTCCTTTTAAACCTGCAACCATAAAACTGTACCAACCCCGTACCCGCCAAAACCTTACCACCCTCTCCCCCTGTTTTCACTTCCAAACCACTACCCTAGTACATCTCCCAGCTCACCCCTCACCACTTCCCACCTCCCCATTACCCCTATACCTTTCCAGTTCGACAATCACACAACCCGAAGTCGACATCCATGGCTGAAAATGATACAAGGCATATGGAGGGTTAGGATTGCTCAGGATTGCATTGTACTCTCACAAGAAACACAAACCATGAGCCAAGAAGGCTGAGAGCTTGTATAAAAGAGCCAAGACCAAGCCGAAGCCCACACACCCTTTTTACCCTTTTTTTTAGTTTAAATGTTTTAATTAAGTTTTTTTAAGCAAGTATTGTAATTCAGTTCACTTTAAAAGTTTTATGTAATTTCTTTAATGTTAATGAGAAGTTAAGAGTGTTTGAGAAAATTGCTATTGTCGAAATTTAAAATATCATTCAAGTTGTTTAATTCTGTTTAGATTGATTAAATGTGTGTTAAAAGTTATTAAAATTCACTTGTAATCACTTATCTTAGCCTCCTTTCACCCAAAAACCAGTTAAAAAGCCTTTTTTATAAAATAAGGGGGTGTTTGGTTTAACCCCAAAATGGGTCAAATTTGGTTTTTCATGGGTTGTAACCACTCAGCCAACTTTGGCTGAGTGTGTGGGCTTTATTAAGACAATTTAATCATCATTTTTAGTTTGAAAATAAGTTTTTATGCCCCTTTTATGTTCTGTCAAAATTTGAATAAGCTAAATCAAGCTTAAGTGCTCAAGCTGCTTATGCAGCTTAAGCACACTATTGTTGTGCTTATTTGAGTATTTCTAGCCATTTACCCCACCCCTTGTTCTGTCCCTTTTGGTTTGACCAAGTATGAGTCAAAAGGTTTGTATGCATGATCTTTGAAAACCCCCATTTTCAAGCCCCATATTCAGCAGGTTTTAGTCCACCTTATTAGCTTAAATTTTGAATATAAGTTCATTTACATGCCCTTTTAATCTGTTTTGGGTTTACTTTAGGTAAAAAGCTCTTTAGAGCTTATTGCATAAGCTCAAAAAGGACCCCTAGCCACTGTTGCATGTTACCCTGGTGCTGAGCACCATAGTTTAGCCTTTTTATCTAGCTTATTTTTATAATAACTACTATGATTTTATTTCTGTTTAATATTTATAGCTAGATACTATTATCTTTAAGCTCGCCAAAAATATTATAGCTTATCTCCCTTTCTAGGTTAGCTTAAAAGTAGCTTAAAGTACCCCTTTTTCTGTTTTATATATAAACTGTCATTTTAGCTTAACAATAGAACAGCTTATTTTAAGGCTTATTCTAGGTTGCCTTAGCTTATTTAGGACTACCCCTAGCCTATTTAACTGTCCCCATAAGTTTTAGCTTATCTTGTTAGCTTAAATCCTAAAAGCCAAGAAAAATAAGCCATAAGCTTATTTAGCTTTTGCAGCCCAAAAGCTTAAGTTTTTAGCTTATTTAGTGAGTAAAAAGCATAAGTGCTTTTACAAAAGTTACTCCCCTTGAGCCCCTTAACAAGTTTTCTTTTATAGCTTTTTGATAATAAGCTGTTTGGACCCTTTTTGTAATCGGGGTCCACTTCAGGGACCAATTGTGTAATTTTCTCTTTTGTAGTTACCTCTGTTAGTCCCTGTGGTTAGTTAGCCTGTTACCGAACCGTAGTCCTTGTGTCCTTTTTCAACTGTTTTGTCCTATAGTTAACTTAGTTAGTTTATTTAATTAATCTTAATAGATTTAGGTTAAAATCTAATTAGTTAATTACTTTTAATTAAAAATCAGAAAAATTATGGGCATTTTTATATATTTAGAATTGTTAACTTTTTCTTTATTTAATTTTATTTTTTCAGAATTTTTATAACTTTTATTTTTTGTCTTTTTCTATTTTCTTAGTTTTAATTAGTTTTTAATCTTTAAAAATTCATAAAAAATCCAAAAATTAATAAAAAAATATATTTCTTTTTTACAAAATTTTCTTATTGACATTTAGTGTCTGGAAAAATATAAATTTAGATAAGGCCCATTTTCTTAAATTTCAGCTTAGACCCGGTTTTAACCGGGTGCGTGTTTACCATTTCTTTTCGTTTTACATTCTAAACGACCTCCGTTTTAGTTCTAGTTTTCTTTATTTTTCAAATTAAGTATTTAGGAAATTAATTTTTGATTTTAATTTAATTTAGCATTTATTTTTCTTAAATAATAGTATTGTAGTTACCCGCTACCTGATTCTGTTCCCACGCCATTTAAGGTATTAGAAATAATTTTAGGATTTCCCTGCTAACTAATGTTTGGTATTTTCCCGTATTTTTTTAAATCTCCCATTTCCCCTATATTTGTTCCCGTAGATTAAATTAAGATTTATTTAATAATTTAGGTTGTAATTATATCAGTGCTTCCATCATATATTCTCCATCATCAATTTCTCATCAAACCAAGATTACATTCATTGCAGCCTCGTTGGGACATACTACCCAGGAATATCTCTTCCGGAATCTTTTTATAATTGATTCTTATATATATTTTATCTCTTTGGTTTAGAATATGACCTTTTGCCTTGGTCAAGGTCATTCGGTCAGGATTTGCATTTGAGTATTTTCTAAATATATACCGTCCGCGAAACAATTTTGGCGCCGTTGCCGGGAGGCATTTGCTACGATTGTTATCCAAACATTGATCAGAACTTGTCTATTATTAATATATCATATTAAAACAAGAAAAAAAAAAAAAAACAAGACAAAAATTATTTTCTATTTCTATTTATTATTACATACCTATAAAAAAAAAAAAAAAAAAATAAAAAATATAAAAAAATTGTCCAAAAAATTAAAATTCACTAATTGGTAAAATACCAAAATATAATATTCTCCATGAGGTATTATCAATAATAAGTTCCTAGTGTGAACTGCTGAGATTCCCCAATCGAACTAAAGATTTAAAACGTGCCTTCTGTGTCACTTACGATATACGGCTCACCTCATTTTGATAAACAAACTATAAAGTGGGTATAAGGAGGGTTGTTCCTAGGAACTACGACCCGAAAGGAGAAATAAGCTTCGCGCTATTCCTACTCCTCCGCTCACCTGTGCGTTTTTTATTCTGAGAGCTACCGTGAAGTAAGATAGACGTTATTTGGCTTAAGTTGTCTAGTCTCATTGTCCGTATAAAATATATAGTAATAGTATTATAAATCCAAAATCCAAAAAAATTAGTGTAACATCTTTTTTTTATTTATTCCATTTGTTGCATGCGCACTCGATCTCAGTCCCGTTAGCAGCGACCTCCTCCAACAGAGAGGACCGCCAGTTGTATCGAACCTCTTTTCGTTATAGAATACCCATTTCAAGGAAGATCCTACGTAGAGCCAATGGTATCAGACTCTCGAACTGAGATGTCCTCAATTTCTCCAAGCACCTCCACCGAGTGTACGAGAGCAATCCTTATTCTAAATTGGAGTCAAACAATTTCGAGCTGAAGCATGGTTAAACAATTCTTGGTCCAGTAGAAATACAGGTTTCTTCGTCATGACAAAGCGAAGACCCCGCATGCTCATATTCCGTGTACTTCAACAAGATCACCTTCCACAATTAGTGTCCCCAATGGTCCAATTGCTTACTATTAAGCTTATTCTTTTTCCCATTCTCTATCGAGGGATCAAGCCCGATAAGGCTAGAAAAAGAACCCCCTCGATCTATCAAACTAGGGACATCTTGTATTCCAAGTACATCAACCAGTTTCCCATCCTTAGCTAAAACGACGAATCTTTCGCAAAGGAAACACCAGATTTCAGCAAAGGTTTCGATGATCGTTGTTAAGAAGCTTGGGGAATTCGTTTCAATGATGTACTTATGCGGCATGTCCACACCATGGATTCTCAGAATTGCATCAACTTGATACATTCTATAATGCTTTGGAACATTACATAATGATCAAGATTCATTTAACTCCGCAGCAGTGGAAACTTTTTGGACAAAATGCCCTCCGAATAGTTTTATAAATCATCAAGAGCAAGTTCCAAAGTTTCGTCAGACACGAGCCTAGAGGCAGTTGTTTGCCAAGGTAAGATACAAACCTTCCACCTAAATGCTGTTTCACCTGATGTTGCTAACTAAGGATATTGTCCGAGCATTGCTCTTAGACAAGAAGTAAACCAAGCTTCAGCTCCAGCTCCAAGCTCCTGCACACTGTCAAAGCAGTTAGCTAAGGTTGTGTTTTAACTTGCTGAGTGCCCAATCACAACAGAACTGTACCTTCCAACTCATTCAAACGTTTATCGTAGACAACATTTCCTGAGTATGCTGTCACAAGCCTCCTTGCAGCTAATTACAAACCAAGTAATCTCCAATTTCAGACCGTCAAATGGTATATCAAAACATAATGAGACCAGCCATTTTTTCCACCCCTTTCAAACTCTCCAAGCTAATAATGCTAACAATTTCAATCGGGGAATAACTTTAAAACCAAAAACCGAGGGAGACCGAATATCAACAAAACAAAGGTGGAAATTTTAACGCATTCAATTTCATCATTAATCACTTCAAAGACCCTAATTTTTAAATCAGATCTCCAGCTTATCAAGCCCCCCTTCCTCAACACACAGTGTCACCAAGAACGATTTGACACTACGTCAAGGCTAATGATGCAAAACATGAGAAACATCAAAATAACCTCCAAAACCAAGTCAAGCAGACCAAAAGCGAAACAAACAAATTGAATAATCAAATGGCAAATCTGACAGATATGTGGCAAAGTTTGTAAACTGCCAATAACATCTTCTAGCTTCATGTCAAGACACCCTTGGTAACACCTTTACTAACCCTAGAAAGACTTCAAGGGTATCACTACCCGAAGCGTGTTGCATATCAAGGACCTCCAATTTCCCTACTCTTCAGTAGTGAAGAGGCAATTACCCGAGTGACAAAGGGACCAAGTGCAACCCTTCTTGCTCATCAAAGTACCGCACCCGTTCAAACTCCGTTAGGTCCTGACCAATCACAACTCCTGTTCTGAGCCCATTTTTGCATCTTGTTGTTGCTCGCCTGCCAAACACTAAAACCTCAGTTTTCCTCTTCCATATCTCACCTTCGAGGCGTGATAATGAAAGAGCCGTAATCAAGCTAATAACAAATCGACAAATTCTATGAAATCTTCAAGAGATGAGTTTCGAGATTAAGCATACGAATGCTCTTATTTTGATGCCAAAAACGTCGCGACACCCTAAGAACTACTTGGAATAAAGATAAACTTACTAAGGGGCTCGAACTTCAATGAACCCTGTCTAGCTTCGAACTTCTAGATGAACATTGTTAGGCGTCATCTTTAACAAGTTACCCAGAAAACTTGGAGACACCTTCAAGTTCCTATTATCTTGTAAATTCCAGGAGATGATGAATGGCTTAGGCATTAGCCGAATCTCGGTGCTGCAATTACTAATGCCATTTTTCATCTGGGAAAAGCTTTTCGCTTCCTGATCTTCAATCCAACTTGCATACAACCTCGAAACTTGCGGATCGATCAAGTTTTTTAAACATGGAATAGCAAAAGACATCTCCGTTAAAGTTGGTGTATTTCACTTTCCAGCCGACTTGATGGTTGTAGATTTTTGAGCCAGACCCCCGAGTCCCTTTAAATCTCGGGAGTGCTTCTTAAAGACCATCATGTGCATTGATTGATGTGCACAAGGGTGACTTAACTCTTAAATAGGAAGTGAAGCCATCACTTACAATTTGGATCAGACTTCGAGATGCCATTACGCACACATGACGGCAACAAGATGACTGTCAATGATATGCTTTGTGAGGAATACTCTCAAGAAGTTCTTGGTTTTACTGATAAAATACGCGAGTGTAAATTCCAACCGTATTATGACCAATTGTTGCTGACTATCTTCTCTACCCTAACACCAATTTGGGGATATGATTTCCTACATCTGTGTTTCTCGAAAGAAGCCCGAACTCTTTCCTTGGTCTAGCAGATGATCCGATCGTCCAGCATAAATCCATTCTACTAATTATCCTGAGAGTGACATTCTTATTCTAGAATCCACTTGTAATAGTGAACCACCACATCCCCTTCCAAGTCAAGAACTATATCTCCCAGAATCCGAAACTGAGCTTAGTCAGTGAAACTAATACAATGCCAATCATCCGTTGATGAACCTACTGAGGTTGAACTCAAGTAACCGCCTCCCCAACTCGAGTTATGCATTTGAGGGCGACAACAAGTTACCCGATCATTATTGCTAAAGAGTTGATGATGATGAAAAATCCAGCTCATCGGTAAAGGTGCTAAATCCCCACAATCGATCATCTCGCTTGAAACTTTCTGACATTCAGGGTATCAACCCGGAATTTATTTTTTAATGTACCCACAAGATTCTATGGAAGAATGACAATGCATCCACGTCCAGACATCAAAGAAGAGTGAATCCAAAAATCCACGATGTTATTAAAAAGGGTAGGTTTTTTTTTTTTTGAAAAACATCTCGAAAGCTGGATTGATATACCCTACACCGACAGTCCCTAGGGTAAGCCCGAAACATTTGTTACCAAAGAAGGGAGAATGACTGTGGTATTGAACGAGGAAAATGAGTTGATCCCAACTCGTTTGTGTTTACGGATGGCGATTGTGCATTGACTATCGTCTAGTTAAATTGAAGCCACCCGCAAAGACCACTCCCTCTATTAAGCCTTTCAATATGGACCAAATTCTTGAAGAGATTAGCCTTGAATGAAACCTACTTTTTCCTCGATGGTTTTCTCCGTTCTATTTCCAAATCCCATATGACACCCGTGATCAAGAAAAGACTACTTTTACTGCCCAATGTACGGAAACGTTTGCCTACCCGTCGCATGCCTTTCGGCTTATGCAATGCTCCATGCGCTTCAAACATGTAATGTTAGCAATCTTTCATGACATGGTTGAGAAAACATGGGAAGTCCTTTATGGACGACTCTCGTTATAAGAAATTCTTCCAAAAACGGCCTCACCGTTTAGACCACATGCTTCAAATGTGTTGAAGACACCAACTTAAGTCTCAACGTGGGAGAATAGCAATTTAAGTCGAAAGAGGGCATTTGGTCCTCTCAGCCAATAATATTTCTCAGAAAGGGAGTTGAGGTACAAAGCCAAAATCGATGTCATTGTCAAAATTACCTCATCCCAACCACCGGTCAAAGAATTAGGAAGTTTCTCGGTCATGGCCAAGTTTTTACCGGCGTTCATTCAGGATTTCTCAAGAATATCCGCCAATACCCAGTCTCCTTGATAAGAATACTCCATAATCATCTTATCCGATGAACTGCAAATCGAGCTTCCAAACATTGAAAGAAAGACTTACGGAAGCACCAATCTGATTGCTGCCCAACTGGGACCTTCCAATTGATCTATGTGCGATGCAATCGCTTCGCCATAGGTGCAGTTATGGGGCAACGTCATGAGAAACATTTTCGCCTATCCACTATGCTAGTAAGACCTTGATTAGCACAAACGAACTACACTACGACGTGAAAAAGAATTACTTGCCATAGTGTATGCTTTCGAGCAATACATGTCTTTACCTTATCATTAACAAAATCATAAGTGCATACTGACCATTCCGCCCTTAAGTAGTCCATTGCAAAAAAGAGATGCCAATGCTGATATGTGCTCCGATGTGGTTCTCCCTCCTCCAAGAAGTTTTACTTTCAAAGTGAATTGATATTAAAGGAGCCGAGAACCTCGCAGCCGAACATCAGTCCAGAATGGAAAACCCCGTAGAAACGTCAATGATCTAAAGAGATAAATGAAAGTATTCCTCTTGAGAGACGATAAATATGGTGACTCTTTCGTGAGATTCTAAAACCCCGTGGTTTGCCGGACTTTGCATAATTACCACGCGGGTAAGATTCATTGAGAGCGGGCATGTCGACCCAACAGAAAAAACACAAGTTTATCCAAAGATGATACACACTATTTCTGGACTACCCCCTTCTTGTTTAGAAATTTGTGCGATCAAGTGATCATCTATGTGTAGCATACGGCAATGAAGCTCTTGAGATTTCTCACAGCTTGCCACAATGGACCCCTCAACAGGGACAATCATGGTGCAAACTCACAGCCAAAAAGAAACCTTTTGACTCCGTTTCTCCTGGCCCACCATCTATAAAGATCCACGGATTTTGTCAAAACTGTGACTCGAGCCGACGACAAGGAAAACTCACAACGTATGAGTATGCCATCAAAACTACTCCATCCAATTTTTTGAAATCTTTGTACTATGTGGGAGGCATCGACATATATGGGCCCCGATCCCTTCTTCAACGGAGGAACAAGTATATTCTCTCGTGGGCAGTCGACAATTTGTCAAATGGTTTGAAGCGAAAGCGCTCCCCACCGAAGATTTCCGCGGTAGTTTGCAAATTTCTGAAATCTCTCTTCGCCAGAATTGGTGCTCTCCCCGAGCAATCATAAGTGAATCGCGTAACCCATTATTGTAATGACCATTTGCAAAGGTCATGCAGAAATATGGAGTTACTCACCGTCTCTCCACCGCATATCACACCACAAACAATGGGCAAGTGAAAGTATCAAAATCGTAGGCTTGAAAAAATCCTTGTAAGGACCATAGTGAAAACCGTCCATCCTTGTCTAAGAGACAAACTAGATGAAGAGCACTATGGCCTCCGCACAATCTTACAAAACCCGCCATCGGGTTGTACTCCTTACAAGCCTGTGGTATGGAAAGGCATGCCATCTTCCTAGATCGAGCTTGACACAAACCTACTGGCCTTAAGCAAGCAAACTTCGATCTTATAATTACGGTGATTTCACCCGAAAGTTCAACACAATGAACTCAATGAACTTCCTGATCATGCCTATGAAACTCTTTGATCACAAATTCCAAAACAAAGAGGCTCCATGACTCCAGATCAAAAACCGAGTTATCACACTGGTTATCGAGTCCACCACTTTAAATCCGATATAAGATTTTCACGGGCAAACTAAAAACCCGTGGAATGGCGCCTTTCAACCATCACTAAAGTAATTCTTACGGCACTGATGAGCTGTCATCAAGCCAACGGGCCAAAATTCAAAGTGAATGGTCATCAGCTTCAAGCATTCTACTTGTGAGGGAAACCGACCACACTTGTGAAGTTCCAGATCTCCAGAACTTTCCCCCAGGATCAATAAATCCTTGTGATGGGTCAAGCAATACGCGACCCTAAACAGCGCTTCGAGGAGGCACCACATTCTTATCCGAGTTGTACACTAACTAAGTGTTGTATATGTGTAAGATAGCTTGTCTTTTCCATTAACCCTTGTTATTCCATGTGTTTGTTTTTATTGTTATTGTCAGGAACTGGCCCGATCTGTGAAGACCTCAGTTTTGTCATCAGTCAAGAGTTTTCACATCCTCACATCATAATGAGGGAATCCGATATCCTAATCTTAATGACTAACGTTTATCTTTTGCAACTCATAAACGTCCTAGGATTAATGTATTACCCTTCAAAAAAACGAGTACGATGGTTTAGTATTCAAGTGTGGGGGGGGAATCTTCGATTTGAATTTATTCATGCAGCATATGTACAGGACGTAAACCCGTTTTAACCACAAAATGCCAAAAAAAATAAAAATTGAAAATTTCAAAAATATAATAAGTGTTTTGGTCGCATTTGCTTCTCTTTGTGTAGAATAAGAAAAATTTTGAAATTTTATCGTGCCGGACGTGTTTAGCCCTAGCTATTCCTTAGGCCAAGCTTTCAAACGAATTCTATATGTTGAATTTTTAATAATGTGAAGAATAGAATTGATAGAGTTAAATATAAGTTTATGTTCTAAGCAAGATTCTTCTAAAAACTTATACAATAACTTGTGGTTTTCTCTCCCCGTGAATTTCTAATCACTAATCATACGTATCTCCAATTTAATTCAACTAATTCAATCGAATGTATTCCAGAAAACTTCAAATTTGTACCTTGAGTTATTTAAAAGCGAAGATTTATAGTGATTTGAAAAGATAACTGGCCCAAAGAACATGAATGAAATGTGAATGCAAAAAATGCATAAATATTGAAATTTTGCCAATTGAACATGCATTGATATTATGGAGCAGTAAAAGATGTGTTTCGTGATATACACTACCTAGCAACGAGGGAAGGGGGTTTTCAAACAAAGACTCTTTACATCTAGGATATGGAGGTTTTGTCCGAGATATCTCACTTGGAAGAAAAGGACCTAGGTGATGGTTCAAACTAAAGACACTCAACCTTAACCATATTAGGAATTAAGGTGATGATGTGATTTCCCTCTAACGCTAGCAACGGGTGGTGTTTTCAAACTAAGACAACGGACGTTGGTCGTGATATCTACCCGCCAACCACGATTTAGTGTTCAAACAAGCAAACGCATTCCTAGCGTTAAGACTTAAGATTATGAATGTTGAATAAGTTTCAAAAAGTTCTAAAGTTTTAAAAGCTCGAAATCAAGTTACAAGTCTTAATAAGTTGTTTGTTATGAGTCATGATTCTTTAGAAATACGATATGAAGAATAAGATTTGTGTCCGAATGTTAAAATAAAATGATACACACATTCAATCCGTATATCCATGTTGGTGAGTTGAAAATTCACAAGTCAAAAGAAGTATGAGGGCTTAACATATAAACTTATATCGACAATGAACTAGTTAATTGCTTAGCTTGGAACTATGAAAAAACGAGGACTATGGAAATTATCCGTCAGGAAATCCGTAGCCTCACCTCCTACGGGCGCTTCTCAATCATGAGTCCCAGTAATTAATAAATAAAGAAAAGTCAAACTGTTTAAAAAAATGTAAAAATCCAAAAATAAATAGTTGTAGTTAGTGTATATCAAGAAATGGTGAAACGGGGCATACATGTTTACTTCATAACATTGCGTGAGGACACACAACAGTACCTTAAGTTGGGGGATTGATAAAGTGCTTAATTACACATATCTTTAGCACCACTAAAAACGAGCTTAAAATGACCAAAACAGACCAAAACATGCAAATAATTTGTTTTGTATTGCATTTGTAATGGTGGCATGATAGTGGAATCATCAAAAAAGACAAAAACCAAGCCAAATTGACAAAACTAAGCCATGGAAAGAGAAAAGACTGTGTAAAATCAAGCCAAAGTCAAAAATGCCAAGTCAGAGTCAAATACTGAAGAATCCGCAGTCAACCGGAAGCCGGAACTGAAGAATACATATTGAATGCATTCTTAACCCATCTATTCTTATGGCCGGGTAAAGCCCCAATATAAAAACTATGAAGGACTGTGAAGACCAAATGGGCCCTCAATCTTTACACACCCATTGTTGCAATGACAAAAGACTGTGAAGACTTATGAAGACCCGAAGCCACGCCCAGATACAACCAGTCTCCAGCCATTGTACACACAAAACCCACCTAAACCTTATTGGGCCTTAAAAAGCCCAATAACATAAGCTAAACTCTAATATTGCCAACACACTCAAGTTAGGTCCCACGACAATCCCAAAAGCCAACAACAAAACCCAAAGCCAACAAAAGCCCACATCCTTGTTTATAAAACATAAGACCAAAACTGTAAAAGATTAAAAACTTGTTTTAAATAAAAATGAAAAAAAAAAAAGAAAAGGTGTGCAAAAGTGCCATGATTGAAAGGATGTTTTTATAAATATAACAAAGAAATAAACACAAAGTCCAATTTGCAATTTATCAAAACCTCTTTTATTCTTTTGTTATAAAACCAGAGGGACCACTTTTGTAATTTACAATCCTTCACTTTTTGTATCTCTTTGTAATAAAACGCATGGGCCAAATGTGTTATTTTCAAAACCTAGTTTATAATCAAAATCAGTCTTAATATTAAATTAAAGAGGAGAAGATTGAAGGAAACTGTTTTTGCACCATCCCCAAGTTTCCATTTTAAACCTTCAACCATAAAACTGTACCAACCCCGTACCGCCAAAACCTTACGCACCCCTCTCACCCCTGTTTTCACTTCCGAAACCATACCCGTAGAAATCTCACCCACTCACCCCTCACCACTTCCCCACCTCCCCATATACCCTAATACCTTTCCAGTTTCGACAATCACACGAACACGACCGAAGTCGACATCCGGCTGAAAATATACAAGTGCAAATTGGAGGGTTAGGATTGCTCAGGATTGCATTGTACTCTCACAAGAAACACAAACCATGAGCCAAGAATTGCTGAGAGCTTGTATAAAAGAGCCAAGACCAAGCCGAAGCCACACACCCTTTTTACCCTGTTTTTATTTTGTAAATAATAAAATAAGTTTTTTTTTAAGCAAGTATTATAATTCAAGTTCACTTTAAAAGTTTTATGTAATTTTCATAATAGTTAATGAGAAGTTTAAGAGTGTTTGTAGAAAATTGCTATTGAGTCGAAATTTAAAATATCATTTCAAGTTTGGTTTATCCTCGATTAGATATATTAAAAGAGTTAAGAAAAGTTATTAAAATGATCTTGTACTCAATTATATCAACCTCCTTTTCACCCAAAAACCAGTTAACAAGCCCTTTATTATAAAAAAAGGGTGTTTTGGTTCAATCCCCAAAATGGTCAAAATTGGTTTTTCATGGTTTAACCTACTCATCCAACTTTGGCTGAGTAGTGTGGGCTTTATTAAGACAATTTAATCATCATTTTTTATTTTTGAAAAATAAGTTTTAATGCCTATTTTATGGTACTTTACAAAATTAGATAGCCAAAATAAACTTAAGTGCACAAGCGTGTAACAGCTTAACACACTTTGTTGGGCTTATATTGAGTATTTCTATCCATTTATACCCCACGCCCCTTGTTCTGTCCCTTTGGTTTTGACCAAGTATGAGTCATAAGTTTGTATGCATAATCTTGAAAACCCCCATTTTCAAGCCCCAATTCAGCAGGTTTTAGTCCACCTTAATTAAGCTACAATTTTGAATAAAATTCATTACATGCCCTTATAATCTGTTTTTTGGGTTTTACTTTTGGTGAAAAGCCCTTGAGAGCTTATTCAAAAGCTCAAAAACTACCCCTAGCCACTGATGCACCTTCCCCTGTTGCTAGATCACCAAGTTTTACCTTTATCTAGCTTATTTTATACTAGACTCCAGGATTTTATTGGCTTTTATTTAAAGCTTAATTACTAAGTTCTTTAAGCTCCCAAAATATTATAGCTTATCACCCTTATCAAGGTTTAGCTTAAAAGTAGTCTTAAAGTGACCCCTATTTCTGTTTTAATTATATAAACTGGGTACATTTTAGCAATAACAATAGAACAGGCTTATTTTTAAGGCATATTCTAGTTGGCCTTAGCTTATTTAGGCGACTACCGCCTACCTAGTTTAAAACTGTCGCCATAAGTTTTTAGCTTATCTAGTAGCTTAAATCCTAAAGCCAAGAAAAATAAGCATTAAGCATATTTAGCTTTTGCAGTCCCAAAAGCTTAAGTTTTACTTATTTATAGTGAGTAAAAAAGCATAAGGTGCTTTTACAAAAGTTTTACCCACCCCTTGAGCCCATTACAACTTTGCGTTCTTTTGCTTTTTTGATAATAGCTGTTGGACTTAAATTGTAAATCGGGTCCACATAGGGACCAATTGTGGTACTTTTCTCTTTTGTAGTTACCATCTTTGTTAGTCCCAGTGTTAGTTAGAGCCTGATGACCTACCGTTAGTACCCTTTTGTCCTTTTCACTGTTAGTATCCCTATAGTTAACTTTTAGTTAGTTTATTTAATTCAATTAATATAATTTTAGGTTAAAATCAATTAGTATTAATACTTTTAATTTAATCAGTATAATTTTGGGCATTTATTATATTTTTAGAAAAGTTATACATTTTTCTTTTAAGTGTAATTTTTATTTTTTCAGAATTTTATAACTTTTAATTTTTGTCTTTTTCTAGTTTCTTATGTTTTAATTAATTATTAATCTTTAAAAATTTAAAAAAACCCAAAAATTAATAAGATTAATAAAAAAATATTTTTCTTTTTTTACCATAAAATTTCTTTCTTTTAGTGTCATTAGTGTCTCTTAAACAACTCAAAAATATTAGTAAGACCTTAATTTTTCCTTAAATTCAGTCTAGACTCCGTAGTACCGGGTGCCGTTTTACCATTTCTTTTCGTTTATAAACCATTCAAACGACCTCACTTTTAGTTCTAGTTTTTTTTTATTTTTCAAATTAAGTTAATTAAATTAATTTTGATTTTTAATTAGAATTTAGCATTTATTAACAAATTTTTAGTATTTAGGTTTCCTCCCTATACCTGATTCTAGATTCCCAAAGGCGTTCTATACCCTGCAATTTTAGTCAAGAAATTTAAATTTTTAGGATTTCCCTATAACTAATTTTGTTTCCTGTAGTTTTTAAGATCCCCATTTACCTATATTGATTATCCCGTATAAGATTATATATAGGTTTATTTTTAAATAATTTTAAGTTGTAATTATAGCAGTGCTTCCATCATATATTCTCCATCATTTCAATTTCACATCAAAGCCAAGGATTACTTTCATAGCAAAGCCTCGTTGGACGTACGAACCCATGAAAAAACACTTCCTAATCTTTTTATAATTTGATTCTTAATATATTTACTCTTTGTTTAAAATATGACCTTTTGCCTTTGGATCAATTGGGCATTTCGGTCAGGATTTGCATTTGATTTATTTTATATATTAATAACCGCCCGCGAATCAGTGACAAAGGATACGGAGTTACGGAGCATCACGAAGACATCCAACCTCCTACCATTGGTCCAAGCACAAACAAGACAAAGAACCAATCGAAGAACCTTCTTGTTGCTAACACAAGCAAAACCTAATTTGCCTTACCGTCGAGACTCACACAAACAAAGATTCGTGAATAAAGATGACATTCTTTCTCAAGTTTACGGAAACTTTCGAAATCTTCATTTGAGATTAGTTTGCGATGCTCTCAGTCATTATCAAAGATTGCGGCAATGTTTAAAAAAAGGTTAAATTTAACAAAGACAAGTAATTGAGTTAACCAAACATCACGTTGAATGAAAATTGGTAGTGAGGTTGTCCTAAAAAAGCTCCATTAAAAGCTAGGTGACCCAGAACAATTTCACTTTCCATTTGATTTTTTTTTCGGAAAAGTTTGATAGTACTTAGCCCTTGGCCGATTTAAGGTGCTATAACAATCGCATAAGCCTTTATCCATTTGTAAAAAGCTTCAACTCCCGGTCCTAACTGAAACAAAAATGGTGTAAATTAGCCGACGTACAATTTCCAAACCAACCGTGTCGCTGAAATGTTTTTGTCAAGTAGGAAAATTTTAACTTTCCTCGCCGATTTGTTGTGCCTTATTTATAGCCGATCCTACCGAGTACCGTTAATTACTACTGCAGCGACCCTTTCTTAGGACGTCTCATAGCTTTAATCGATGTTTATGAAGGAGAGAATTACTCTAGGATATGATTCATCGTTAACCTTAAATGTAGGTGATGCAAAGCCTTCCATTTCAAACAACAATCTTCGAATCGTTGAAGAAGGTTGATCTAATCGATGTCACATATGAAATTTTTTCACAAGTAAGTAGCTCTATGTGATTTTCCCTGATTCCGTACTTACAACAACAATCCTTCTCCATAAACGACCCTATTGTTCCACTTCATCTCCAACAACTTAAACTCCTTTTGATGAGAAGCGATTTTCTACTCTTTGAGGAAGCCGATGCTTTTATAGCAATTCGATGATGAAACCATTACACTCAGGTTTCCAATGCTACTACGATGATCCGAGGGTGACATTCTCATAACTCGAAGCACAACTCAACATAGATCCAATTACAACCTAAAACCAAGAAGATTACTCACCCGGAATTCTAAAAGATCTTAAAGTTGTTGAACCACAGAAGTTCCTTCACTCTAATATGCTAGACATCTTATTAACCAAATGTAGAACATTCCCGAAGTCGAACTTAAAGAGTTACACTCTCTGGCTCACGTAGTATGCGTTTTATAGAGGAAAATAACAAACTTCCAGTCATAATTTCAAAGATTTGAGCCAAGATTAGAAAAGACGTTCACTCATTAACTCTAAAAAAACCGAAAACAAGCATTGCTTGGAAACTTCTGATATCCAAGGAATAGATACATGAGTTTTTCTCTCCCAAAAAAAAAAACATCCCCCCCTTTTTTTTATTTAGAAGATGATTACGAACCTTCATCCAACATCAAAGAGGTTAACCCAAACTACAAAGTCCACGAGTCCTCAAGAAAGAAGTAGATAAAACTTCTTGACGCCGATGATTTATCCAAACTCCCGAATAGTCATGGGTTAGTCCTGTCCATTGAGGTTCCTAAAAAATGTGGTATGGGCCGTTGTCACTAACGAGAAAAATGAATTGGTGCCTACAAGATTAGTCACGGGATGGAGAGTTTGCATCGATTATCGAAAGTTAAACGAAGCAACTTGTAAAGACTATTTTCCGTTACCATTCATGGACCAAATGTTAGAGCGATTAGCCGGCAACGAATTAAATTGCTTAGTTATAGCTTATATGCTTAATATTGCTTATTTACTTAATCTCTTTGCTTATTAGTGTTTATTTAAGTTTTATCTAGCTTAATCATCATAGTTGTTTATCAGTATTTAACTTTCTTAGTTTAAATCATAGATTTACATATATTTGTCTTAAAAACCTTGAAAAAACCAAAAATAGGTAAATTAGCTTAAATCTTAGATTACTGCTTATTTAGTTGTTAATTCATGCTTATTAGGGATAATATAAACTCTGCATTATCTGGTCTTAAGCTTTTGATAAATAGATTTTCATTTCATAAGTTTTTAAATTCTATCAATCACATAAAGGGGTGTTTGGTTTAAGTGTGTTTGACATCAAAAAGTCAAAGAGAGTTGTGTTATTTACTTGAGTCAGTTTCATTTTCAATTTAAACTAATAGAAAACCAGTTTTTAAGAGTTAGATTTCAAAATTTCAAAAGTTATGGCTTAACTTAAGTGTTCTTGCACCAGGGTACATTTTCTCTAAATTTCATTTGTAAAATTTTTGATCTAAGCCCTCAAAGGGTTAGATCTTGCTTGCATTGTGTTTATACACTCTATTTGAGTGTGTTTAAGTGCAGGATTTCCCTTAGGAAACCTGCACTCTTGGTTTGCACTTGGTTATAGTGCAACAGTACTAACAAGAAGTTAGTACTGTCACTTTTAGCTTAGTTCTTAGTTAAGTAAAAGTAGGATTTAGGCTTTTAAATTCAAGTAGGATTAAGTCTAGTTATAGCTTAGTATAGAATAAGTCTTAAATTGCATTTTCTAGCTTATTTTCCTAGTTTAATTTAGCTGTCAAAGTCACAAAAAACCATAAAAGCCAAAAACATTGGCAGTTTTTACATTAGCTTTTAAATTCTTGGTCTAGATTTTAAGGTTGAAATTGATTGCTTATTAGTTGTTTGATAAGCTGGTAAAAGATAAGATCCTGGATTGCCTTATTAAACTTTTTAGCTTAATAAGATTTTGAGC
>BQNB010109438.1:0-14734 GCA_026074375.1 Tanacetum coccineum
AGGGCAAAAGTTAGTACAGTTGTAGAAACTCTCGATACTACACTTGATATAAAACCATTACCTCAAGAGGAAAAACAAAATATAAGCTATTATGTGAAACCCTACGAACCACCCATTCCGTTTCCTAGACGTCTTGAGCAACACGCAGAAGAAGCATTAGTTCATGAAACCATGGAAAGCCTAATGAAAATTAGGGTAAACAGTCCTCTCTTAAAAGAAATTAGGCAAACAGATGACTACGCAAAACACATAAAAAACTTGGTGGCTAACAAACCAAAGACTGAAGAAGATGATGAAGTTAGGAAGAACCCTAGGTGCTCTGCTCTACTCCAAAATCTACTACCCCCTAAAGAACAAGATACTAGAAGTTTCATTCTCCTATGTTCCATCAGAAGGTTAGATTTAAATAACGCTTTAGCCGATTTAGGAGCTAGCATTAGTGTCTTGCCATTTTCTATGTATAAACGTTTAGGCTTGGGAAAACTTGAACCAATTAATATGGTAATCAAAATGGTAGAAAACACAAAGTGTACTCTTAACCTTGGTTTAAAAATGTATGCATCATTGCGCAAATTGCACGCGTCATTGCATTGCATTTAAAATTTCACATCATGGTACCTAATGCAAGGCCATCCCATATTACGTTCGCATTATACCGCAATTTACTGCATTTGTATAATGCTAGCAATGACCGTAATTGTCATAATCTATAATTTAGGTTATTTTAGTCAAAATTAAACCATATAAAAGATACCCACATATTTTAACGGCCTTTTCAAGATAAAACTTGTTAAAAGACATCCAAAACAAACACAATAACGAAATATAGTATCTTTTGTTATGCTAAGTTTTTTATGTCAAGCTTTCCTTTCGATTTATTTGTTATAAAAATGGATTATTGGCCTAAATTCAATATGTTAGTAACTTTTTTTGTAAGTTTATTGCATTTACTTGGCACCTGGTGAAATATACTATGTATAAATATTTTTTGTACTTTTTTAATACTAAACGCATCGCGTCCACATTGTGCTCGCATTCAAATCATGCATCACGCAATGGCCTTTGGGACCTTTAGCGCATTGGATCGCAAAACGTATTTTTAAACCAAGCTCCTAACGGAATAGTCGAAAACTTGCTTGTAAGAATTGACAAGTTCATCTTCCCTGTTGATTTTGTCATACTTGATATGGTTGAGGATTTTAGGATGCCTATTATCTTAGGGAGACCTTTGCTAGCCACGGCTCACGCTCAAGTAGATAGCTTTAGGAAGTCAATTTCTCTAAAAGTAGGGAATGAAAAAGTTATATTCATGTCACACCCCCAAATAAGGTCTAGTCGGAATAGGTAATCCGTAGACGTGACGTCATAATATACATCACACAAAGTACAAAGAACGACCTCTAAGGGTATGTTTTTAAAATATAACATCATTGCATTAAAGTGAAAATAGTTAAGGTTTACATTATTTGTAATGGTTCAAGATAACATACGAAAGCGTAAATTAAGTTTAGAAAATGACAACGAGGCTTAAACAGTAGAATGAAATTCTTAAAAACAGGGCCACGCAAGAAGGCATCACATAGCACGTCAAAATCAATCCAGCTAAGCACCTGAGAAAACATGCTTAAAATGTCAACATAAAGTTGGTGAATTCATAGGTTTAAGTAAAGAGTAAGTATGGACCACAAGATTTAAAACGTGTGACAATTGTTGTACATGTAATATCACAAAGTATTTACATTGCACTAAGCTCATGACACTGAAGCCTTAAGAATACGTTAATTATAAGTTGTTGCCCTAGTAGGTGCATTGCCTAACACCTGGAGTTCCTCAAATGAAATGGGCCCGTTTACATGGTAGTGCATTGTTATCTACCAAGACGAGGAAGTTCAATCTAAATAGATCTATTCACAACATTCGCGTTTACTTGACCGGTACCTCCGGTAAAGAAATTAACGGTTCATGATAGTGGTGACTTCATGACAATAGGATAACTTACGCAAACACGTAAACAGGTAACAGTTTCAGATAAGCACGTGTGTCCAAAGTTTAAAAATAAGCAACGTTTCTAACCCCAAAGTTATAAAATGTACATAAAACAATAAAAAGTGGGGCTATGAACTCACCTTATGCAGTCGGTGAGCGAAGGAAATCAATCAAACGAAATCAACAAAAGAAATGAGTAATCAATGACTTTTAACCGCAACCTAAGTAAAATATATGTCTTAGGAGCGAGAAAAATACACAACGAAATGAGGTTTAATTGGTTTGTATTGTTTGACATCATCCGTAAGCGTTTGTGCTCTCTTTTAATTAGTAAAAACGTGTCTTTATGAAGAAAATGAATTATTAGTTAAGTTACGACACTTAGATGAAAAGTTACTATTTTAGAAAAGTTTCTATTTTAGGAAAGTTTTGATTTTTCGAACGCTATTACCGTCCCCTATATTTGCTAAGTCCATTTTTCTATAAACGCACTAACGAAACTTAATTTCCCACGCTTTACGTCTATCTCGCTAATGTATCCTAAACTTACTATTTTTAGTAATGTTCGATGATTTTAAATTATCATTTCTAGAAAACTCTTAACCCTTTGTAATATCATATATATGGTATGTTATTATTTTCTAAGTTTTTCGACGCTTAATGGACTCATAATCACACGAAAAGTTTACTTATATAAAATTTAAGTGTCCGAAAACTGACTTGACAAAAGTATAGTTTAACTATCTCGTCTATGACTTTTTAGCCTAAAATACCAACATTGGCCATGTAAAACATCATTTCGGACAACTTTCGTGCTTTATACAACAGCCGATTCGAACTCGAAAGGGTCCTTATCACCCATTTTAGCTGCTGACCTGGTCGTTACAAAAATAGTTTTGCCGAAACATATTCCAAGTTTCATTTGATCATATCTCCTTCGTTGTAAGGCCGATTTTCGCGTTCTTTATATCAAAACGACAAAAAAACATAAGCTACATATTTTTAGAGTTTTAGCATCTTGAAATATTTTTAAACACCCGTTTATGCCACATTTAAATTCGGACAACCCTAATGTTTTTCGAAAACGATTCCAAAGTTCAGCCACAACTTCTCCGTAGTGCCTAATCTAGCCTAATCTTCATTCACAACTAAACCAACAACAAATCCACACTTTTATCTAATCTAATCTCATCCTCATTTACCAAACGCCACTATTATCACATAATACTTCGCCATAAACTCTAGAATACAATAAAATGTAAAATTTATAATAAAGTTTTAAATCTTGAAAACGAGTTGTACAACTTTACTCTTTTTGATGCTATTGTAATTAAAAAGTGGCCTCAAACATGGATGATATCATTTTAAGAAGAAAAAGGTGTTGGTGAGCATACCAAGATGTATGGAAAACGTATACAAACGAAGAGGATGGTGTTACTTACTTGTTGAGACAAAATTAGTGAAGAAAGCTTGAATCTTTACCCAAAAATGATGACAAGGAATACCCGAATGAACAACAAGATGCCTTAACTAATACTAGAAATGAACCACGACTAACAATCCGATGTCAAAACTTGAATCAAGAAGCAAAAACACCAAAAAGGGTGGTGTGTTTGGTTCGCTCAATGCACAAAGGAAAAGAGGGAGAGAAAGGTTTTTAGTTTGTGTATGTTTTTAGTGAGAGAAATAATGTTGGTGAAATAAATGGGATGAAAGGAATAAATAGGAACTAAGTGTCTAGGTGCAATGTAAGAGATTTGAACCTAGAATCATCCAAAAAGAATCCAAGGATTTTAAATGTACAAATGGAGACCAACTTGCTAGAAATGTGGAGACTTGTTGGCTAGGGGGAGGGGATGAACACCAAGGGGGAAGGGGAGGGGGTATTTTGCCATTTCTCAATTCTTTTCCCACTAGATATTTTTCTATGATATTTTAGATATTATTGAGCATGCTTTTAAATTTATTGCTTAGCAAATTACGCAATATCCGAGATTTAGAAATACACGACAACTCAAGAGAAAACTACAAAAAGTTAAACATCAATCCGAAACGTAAAAACGCGACACTTGCCGATAGACTACATTATATAACTAGCCGGAACGTGTCCGAAGATGATTCTCAGATAAACGCATGAAAACTTCCCGATTAAAGATCAAATCAACATGAAATTAATAAAAGTCAAAGTGACATACGAAAAAAAGTCAACGATAATGACCTGGAAATTTACGGGGTGTGACATCCTTTCCCTATTAAAAGAGCTTTGTCCTCAAAGCTTAAGACGTGACATTCGGTGCAGTTACGGATTATGGAAACAAATGTGGGTATTTCTTTTGAAACTGATCTTTACGTTCCCATGTAAACTCGGAATCTCTTCTTGAATTCCATCGTACTTTGACGATAGGGATGCGACTATTCTTTAAATGTTTGCCTCTCGGTCTATTATTTCAACGGGTTCCTTGATGAAATGAAGTTTGTCGTTGATTTGTATCTCTTTCAATGGAATGACGAGTGTTTCTTCAGATAAACACTTCTTCAGGTTTTACAAGTGAAAGGTGCTATGAACTTTACTTAGTTGTTTCAAAAGTTCAAGTATTTACACGACGGTTCCTACTTTAGTTAGAATCTTAAAAGGTCTAACGTAACGCTGGTTCAGCTTTCCTTGTTTGCTAAAATGTGTTACCTTTTTCCATGGTGAAACCTTTAGCATGACCATGTCTCTAATTTGACACTCCAAAGGCTTACACCTCATATTGGCATAACTCTTTTGACGATCGCGAGCGGCTTGAAGCCGATTCTTGATTTGATGATCTTTTTAGTCGTTTCTTGAATTATCCATGGCCAAGTAAGTTGGCTATCTCTAACCTCAGTCTAGCAGACTGGAGATCGAGACTTACGATCGTACAGCGCCTCGAACGGTGCAGCCTTAAGGCTCGTGTGATAATTGTGTTAATACAAATAATGTCTACAAACGTTATTTATATTTTTCGACCTCTCCACGTTTTGATAATAACAAAATGTAAAAATGTTTACGATAAAATTAAACGTTTACAAATTATTAATCATAAAATTCCATTTCTAAGATTAGTAATCACTTAAGGTATGAACAAACAAATCATTAAGCATGATTAGTGATAAACAAATATTTTTCTCTTATCCATTACATTTTTACAAAAGAATTTCACAAAATTAATTATACAAAATATTTTCTAATTAAAAAAAAGTTTTATTAAAAACTTAAATTTTGAAATTCAAATTTTCCCCCCAAAATGGAATGTTCGATACCAGATACAACCTTCCCCACAAAAAGACAAAAACATGAGCGTAGTCTACTGGGCGGCCCCCAGATATATCTGGGACTGCCAGGACCGCCCCCAGTGACCGTTGGGTTTTCCTGCCTATAAATACTACTCAATTCCCTGCAGAAAAACAGACCTCTTAGCAAGAAATTTTCAGATAACTTTCTCTCTCTAAAATCTTCTTTCTCTCTCTAAATCTCTTGATCACTAACATTCTTAGATCTTGTTTCAAGTGATCTAATCTCTTTTTCTCATATCTTCTTTCTCATTCAAGTGCAAGAGAAGAACATTTGTACTCGCCAATAAACGAATTGTTATTTAGTGATCTCTCCTCTCTTCTTCTAAGTACCAAATCTCTATTGTAATTATTTTATTTATTTGTGTGATTCGGATAGTGTGTAAATCTAATAGTGTAGATCTTGTGATTGTGTAGTGATTGTGAAGTTGTAGATTGGTTCTAGCTAAGATTAGGACTCGATATTTTGCTTAGTGTCAAAAAAACAACGTAAGCGACGTGTAAACAGTTTTCTTCGCCTAAAGGGAGCTTGTTGACATAGTGAAATCTCGAGTAGGATACTCAGGGAGTGGAGTAAGGCGAAGAGGTGCTTCGTAGCCGAACCACTATAAAATCTTGGCGTCTTGGTTTGATTGTTCCTTTCCTTATCTCTTCATATTATTGTCATTGTTATTTAGCTTTAGTTTAGATTTTTATATTGTTTGTTCATATTGTAAATTGGTTAAACATACAACTCGAATCTAAATATTTTAAAAGAAAACTTTTAAAACTTAAAAACAACTTGTAAACTATTCAACCGCCCCCCCTTCTAGTTTCCATAATTGGTATCAGAAGCCAAGGTCACTGAAGATTTTTAAAATTTATTGTATTTTAAAGCTTGGATTGATCTATGGATTCTGACAAATATCTAGAAGGGAAATCCATGCGAAGACCACCACTTTTTGAAAGCGATAGTTTTATTTATTGGAAAAATAGATTCGAGACATATGTTAAATCAAAAGATCTAAAAAGATCTAGATCTTTGGCATGTTATTACCAACGGTGATTTTCAACCCATTCAACAAAATTCAGAATCCAAATTAGATGAGGTTATCCCTTTTGAAAACAAAACGATGATCTCAAAAAGAGACTCGCGAAAAATAATGAAGCAAAAATGGTTATCTATAATGCTTTGCCTAGAAAAGAATATGAAAGAATTTTCATGTGTAATACGGTAAAAGAAATTTAGAAAACATTGTTAATCATCCACCAAGGTAATAGTCAAGTCAAAGATAACAAGATTGACCTTTTGGTTCAACAATATCAACAATTCGTCATTTCCAAAGACGAATATATAGATAGTGCTTTGCTAGATTTAATACTATTATTACTAGTCTAAAAGCTCTTAATGAAGGTTATTCTAGCAAGAACTATGTTAGGAAATTTCTTAGGGCTCTACATCCTAAATGGAGAGCAAAGGTCACAACAATTGAAGAGTCAAAAGACTTAACATCACTATCTCTTGATGAACTTTCAAGGGAACATCATGTTCATGAAATGGATCCTCAAGAAATCTTTCGAAATAGTCAAGCAAAGTTGAAAGAAAATCTCTTGCTTTAAAGGCTAAGAAAGAATCTAGTGATGAAGAGTGTTCGAATTCCGAAAGTGAAGACGAAGAATACGCCATGGCGGTAAGAGACTTCAAGACATTCTTTTAGAGAAGAAGTACATTCGTGAGACAACCTCAGAACGACAAAAAGACGTTTCAAAGAAGCCGAGACAACAAAAACGGTAAAAGTAATAGAAAATGCTTTAGATGCGGAGACCGAATCATCTTATTGGAGATGTCCGAAAACCACCAATAGACTTAAGAAACAAAGAGCGTTTGTCGGAGAGTTCTTGGAGTTGATTGCGTGAAGAAGATGATGAAAGAGTCAATATACGAAAGTGTTTAGATAGCTTAAACATCACGTGAGGGGTTTTGTTACGAATCTCTTACTTTAGTGATGAAAACTCATCAATAGATGATTTAATTATTAGAAATGTATATGAAAACTGTGCAAAATGAGTTTAAAGATAATCACTAAAAATAAAAGACTAAAAGCCACTAGATATATCTTAGAAAAGGAAATTAGTACTCTAAAAGAAAAAGTGTCTACACTCGAGAAAAACAAGAAAGTTGATCTCAAATGTGCAAAATGTTATATGCTTAAAAGTGAAAATGAAAAGCTTAAAGAGGAAGCTCTTAAACTAACCAAAATTGAAATGATGCACACATTGCTTAAATGAAAATGTTAAATAATCAAAAAAACCCTTCGGCTGAAAAGTTAGGTCTAGGGTTTAATTCATTTGAAGCATCATCTAGTGGAACTAAGGAAATAAAATTTATGAAAGCTCAGAAAAGGGTGTCCCTGATGGAGGTCCCATAAATATGGGCGGCCCCCAAAGTAAATATGGGACCGCCACCAGGAACTACACCTGGATCTGAGAAAAGTGTGTCTTTTTAAAAATCTATTTTGGGTCCTAGACCAAAACACATAATAGTAAACAATGTAAGAGTTCCCGTTGCTAGTGACAATGAAGTTAAGAAATTCTATAAACCATTGTCAAAACCCGGAGTTAGATTTTCAAAACCAAATTTTAGATGAAAAACTCCACCACCTAGAAGAGTCATAAATAATTATCATCGTCCTAAAACACCTCAACCAAAAATAAACATTGGTCGACAAAATTAACCTCGTGATTTTCCTGTAACTTGGAACAACTTCCCACAACAAAGTTACATGCCTATGGGAAATGTGTTGGTCACCCCCCCACCCAATTACTCAGAGTATAATGACAGCGAGGGTCAGTTTATTTACCGTCCTACTTTCTTGATTATCATACTTCTAGCAATACAGAACGAACCCAAAAACCAAGGTAGCACTGTTGCTGTGGACAAGCCTACTCGGAAGCGTCGGCCCTCGCTACGGGCAGCCACAACCAACTCACATGGTACAAACCATGCATGGTTCGTGTATACGCACGCATGTAAAGGCTATGGTCGTGTCGTGCATGAAATGAGCAAAACATAGTAACATTTATAAACAACACATCACACATATAAACAAGTAACGAGCCAAAAAGCTTTGTGAAAACCCTAGTCAGGTGGTGATCGAATACGTTGACTCGTTAGGGGAAAGGAAACCCTAGGGTTTACGCCACGGAAATGTTTGAAGAAACCTCCTAGCATTGTGACCTCGAAAGCATACCCATGGGCGGGCTTATGACCAAGCCCAACCCAAGGCGAACCAAACGACCTTTTCTCGCCTGATTGGTGACGCACGAAATTGGTTATAAGACGAGCAACTCACTGCTCGTTGGTTTGTGCACTATACCTTGGTTGTAAACCCCTTGACACATAAGCCACATGAGACGTAATACTAAGTCTTGTGAAATGGGACCACTTGTCTGGTTGTTGGTTGCAAGAGATTCGTATAGCCATATCTGCCACGGTTGCAGTCCACTGTTATAGCACACAAAAATTATTGCCCTTGTGACTCGAGATTATGCCTCCTTATTGCTAACCACGCTAGGTAGTAAACATGCTAATAGGTAGTAAACACATTTACATATAGTTGTGGGTTTTCGCCTGAGGAAGAAGATGAAACCCGAAACAGTGAGTATTAAACTTACTGTTGTTGCGTCGGTTGTGCAGCAAAAAGGAAACAGGGAAATGTGCTTTACATATATACATATGATGGGAAGAAGAAAACACAAAACAAGTGGGTACAACCCACTGTTGGGCACGACAGAAAACAGAAAAATGGAAGGGAAAGAGTAGGCCACATGGGTTTTGTAATATATAGCAATAATGCATGTATAAATTTCTAAAACTTGCATGAATTCTTCCTTGACGTAAGAGGCATTAGAACGTGCATGTTTTGAATCCTTTGGGTCGTCCCATGCCAAGACCCAAACAAAGTGATAAATTAGTTAACGAAACAATACTATTATGAGAAAACTATAAACAACGATTTTCGACGAATTAGGAGTAATAATAACAAAATTAATTTATAAACGGATTTAACCTACGGTTAATGAAAATTTCGAAACTAAAAATATTTAAAAGATTCATTCGGGTTTCGTTATAAAACGTAGAAGTTAAAATATGAAAAAACACAAACTTTTCAATTGAACATCATTTTAAAGCAACCCCTTAAGGGAGGCTATGTGACGACTTATATGGGACCTTAAGGTAGTAGCAGGTAAATATGTATATTCTTTATAACTTAATTAAAACGGTTGAACGAACCCGCTGATATAAATAAAAACTGATATTATAGGATTAAATTGTCAACTACGGTGTCTTTAAAAATTTAAAAAATATAAAAACTTAGAGTAACCTAACAAATACTCTATATTTTTTTCCGAGTTAGAAAACTTGGTTATAACTAGGTTACGACTCGCATAATAGTATTAATTACTCTGTATTATGTACTGTGGACTTCTTACAGTCATCCATAGAGCAAACGGTTTTAAATAACATTTGATAACATCAAGACGTATCACTCAATAAACGACCAAAGCCTTTTTGACCATTTGCATAATTCTTTTAAACATAAGTTTTAGAATGTACATCAGATTTTGTATTAATTACTAGGTGTTTGACAAGTTACTTAATTGGCGTGGCTTGATTCTTTATCAGTTTTCAGCGCGATTGAAACCGTCAAGGTGAAGTTTAATAGCCTCTACTCTACTGTTTGAAATCATCTTTTGGTGGTGAGAACTTTGCTTATTACAAAGTGTGAATACACGTACAATTACTCATTACTGATTGGTCTTAGTCCAATTTAACCCAAGTTGACTATATGCCCGATATTATCATGAACCAGTCAATTGCTTGACCAATTAGGTTGGTTTAAGGTGAGACGCGATTGCTTATGGATAGATAGATAGGATTGAGGAGGCCGGTTTGTCTTGGATGACATTAGTCAAGCAAACACAAGTTTCATTTGAGTCAGATTAACGGGTTTTGTCCCGGGTTAGACACCTGACAAGGGACACTATTCATCCATTGTTGTATTGTTAACGCTTCGGTGTCATGAGCTTTGAAATAGTAATGCCACTGTATATGACTTTGTATCTATTAGATTGTGCATATGTAGATGAAATCTTGTGAATCATAAACACTACATTTTTCCGCCTTAAACAAAGCCTAATGAACTCACCAACATTATATCTGACACTTTTAGCAATTGTTTTTCTCAGGTGTTAGAACGATGATGCTATATGAAGTCTCATGCAATCTACAGTTCATTTTCCGTTATCTGATGATCACTTGTACTATTTAAAAACGATGTTCGTCATCTGTCTATTTTTATGCTTTCGGCCTAAATGTTTAAAACAATTTATTTATTTCCTAATTCAAAGTGATCAATTTTCTTTTAAAACGTTAATATAGAGGTGTTCTGTATTGCTGAGAAGTATGATATTCATGATTTAAGTCACACGCCCTCGGCCATTGCCTATTATACTCTGATATTTTGGGGATGTGACTCAGATTGGTATCAGAGCTCAGAGTTATAGAGAACTGGTTACATTAGGTAGCACTAGATTAGACTATAATCTACGTATCTCCCTAACATGCACTTTATTATTGCCCTTTTATTATCTGTCATTGCTGGTTTTTCTTAATATGTGGGTACATAGGGATCATCAACAATCAAGGGTTGTATCCTATATATTAAAAGGGGATACTGTGAAATTAGACATTATATGAGATACATATACCATAATATGGGCTTTCATGTTGTATTAAAACATATACTTATAATTAATATGGGGTGTCTTGTGTTTATTAAAAAGGCTTAACTATGCGTATTTTGTAGTATACCTATATTCTTCATTTCATATTTTCTTGTCTCAGCGACCCATGTAGTAATCTCGGATGGAATTGAGACACACCGATACACATACACTGGTACCTCCCAGACACCATGGGCACACTCCTATTAGGTGGTATCACAGGAGACGTCCTACTCTTGGATTACTTATTTTGCCATTCTGCTACCATCATTTTCCCAACTATCAGACGTACCCGATCGTATGTTGTTTTGCCCATTAAGCCAAACTTGCTCTGACCGTGCCACGAAATTTCTGCCACTATTAACCTTGATGTTTATCAAAACTTGACCCTATTTAAGCCACCACCCTCACCTTTCATCCCCATTCTCAATGGCTGCTTACCAGCGGATGACTGCTGGAACGGACCCCACCCAGAGAGAAGAAGCTCTAACTGTCTACGGGATAGAAACTGGTCAGAATTCGGTGCCTGTTCTTGAGACAGCCTTGACCGTATGCACGGCGCACCTTAGAGGACAGTTGCATACCATTCTCTAGGACATGGACCGTTACCCAAAATCATGTTTGGAGGAGTTAGAAGCCTTCATGACACTGTGGGATGTAAAGCCCTGAGTTGAGGAAAATTCGTTGGAGACACTATCTGTGGACGAACTGATTACTCAACTTAGAAAAATGTGTAAGGATGCGGAGGATCGTGCTAGTAATGCTCAGGAAGAAGCACGGCAGAAGAGGAAGGAGGCACTCGAAGCAAGCGGTTACTGCGACATCTACGTAACTACAATACTAGTGTTATTTTCCGTTCTTTTGTACAACCACTAAGCTAAGGGTTTGTCACGGCTAGTGAACTCTTGTATCCCCTTACTCTTTGAAATAAACATCGTGTTTGCGAATAATAACAATATTGATTTCGAGAGACATGTCATTTGTAGTAATATCTTTACACATATAATTTTCGTGCAACTACAAGGAATATCTTTACACATTTGTAGTAATATCTTTACACATATAATGCTGTGAGCACTAAAGAAGAGACCAACCTAAGATCCAACTCTTCCCAGAATAAGGCATGCAACTACAAGGAATTCCGTGCAGTTATGCATGAAAACTTCCATGGTACTGAAGGTGCTGTAGGCTTAACCCGATGGTTTGAGAAAACTAGAATCTCAATTCGAGTTTATTAGCAACGTATTGCTGAAGGTGGACAGAGTTCCAATTTTGCTTCTAGCACACTGCCTAGATGGTGCCTTAAACTGGTTCGGAACGTGTTTGTTCGTTTTTATCTCAGATACCGCTCGGCAACACCTTAGAGTGATTTCAAGGCCTATGTTCATCGGATTGTAGTGTCCTTAAAATGAAGTCAAGCAAATGGAAAACGAACTGTGGAATTTAAAAGTGAAAGGCACAAACCTTACCGCCTACAATCAACGTTTCCAAGAACTCATCCTCTTATGCCCTGAAATGGTACCCAACGCCGACCGATTGTTGGAACGTTACATCGAAGGTCTACCTTTGAGCATCAAGGGTAATGTAACCTCGTCCAAACCAGTGGACTTTGCCATGAAGCAATTGTTCATGGCCTCAGGTCTTTGATGTACCAAGAAGTCCAAAGTAGTTAGGAGAAAAACTCCTGGTGACAAGCGGAAATGGAACGAGAAACCACTAAACAACAACAACGCAACATCACCTAGTAAGTCTCAATATCCGAACAAACTTTGACTAAAGTCCAGAGACAGCAAGGGTGTTTACAGCTGGGCAAGGTTCTTACGCTGGAAAATTACCTTATTGCGGAAAGTGTGGACGACACCACACTAACGCATGCCCTCCTACTTGTCACAACTATGGAAGGGCAGGACATAGAGTCAAAGACTGTCGAGCCCCACCTCGTCCCGCAAGCCAAAGAGGGCCCGGAAGCCAAGGAGGACAGGGAAGTGATGTTACTTACTTCGGATGTGGTGAGAAGGGACATTACAAGAACAAGTGTCCGAACAATGGAAGTCAAGGCGGCGGAAACCAAATTCGAGGCAACTAACAAAATCCTCAGAACAATCAAAGGCAGAATCAAGGAAACCCTAAGGGAAATAACCAAGCATCAACCAACAATCAAAGAGGACGCAGAGCACCTGGCAGAGTATACAGCCTATGTGCTGAAGTTGCGGTGAAAGATAACAATGTGGTGAATGGTACGTTCCTGATGAATAATGTTTATGCTTCGGTGCTATTTGATACTGGTTCAGATAGAAGCTTTGTGTCTTATGCTTTCAGTAAATATATAGACATCCATCCTACAAACCTTGGATACCTAATTATAGCGATGGAGGTTAGCCGACGAGAAAAATGTCGCTCTAACCACAATAATAATATTTTAAGAGGTTTTTACTCTTAACTTGCAAAATCACCTATTCAAAATCGCTTTACTCCCTATAGAACTAGGAAGTTTTGACGTCTTCGTCGGAATGGATTGGATGGCTCAACATCGCGCAGAGGTTGTGTGTTATGGGAAGTACATTCGTGTTCCATATGTAAACGATATGCTAATCATACAAGGCGAAAGGAGTGGAGTTAAAAATGAATTGAGATTAGAAGTCATCTCGAGCATCAGAACGCAGAAGTACATCGACCAAGGATGTAAAGTGTTTTTAATTCAAATGATGATGGAGGAGGAAACTGAAATTCCAGAGAGGCGAATTGAAGATGTGCCTGTAGTCAGAGACTTTCCGAAAGTATTTCCTGAAGATTTGCCAGGATTACCCCCGACGCGCCAAGTAGAATTTCACATCGAGTTAATACCCGGAGCCGCACCTGTTACACGCGCACCCTACCGTGTTGCACCTTCAGAAATGAAAGAACTAGCCGAACAACTAAAAGAACTTTCTGACAAAGGTTTTATAAGACCAAGTTCCTCTCCGTGGGGAGCACCAATCTTATTTGTCAAAAAGAAAGATATATCTTTCCGAATGTGTATCGATTATCGTGAGTTGAATAAACTTATAGTGAAAAATCGTTATCCCTTACCAAGGATCGATGATTTATTCGACCAGTTGCACGGATCCAGCATCTACTCAAAAATTGACTTAAGGTCAGGTTATCATCAGTTAAGGGTTTGAGAAGAAGATATTCCCAAGACTACTTTTAGAACACGATACGGACACTATGAGTTCCAAGTTATGCCTTTTGGGTTGACCAACACACCTGCTGTATTCATGGACCTCATGAACCGTGTGTGCAAGTCATACTTGGATAAGTTTGATATTGTGTTCATCGATGATATTCTCATATACTCCCGCAATGAGAAAGAACACGAAGAACACCTGAAGACTATTCTAGAGTTGCTGAAGAAGGAAGAACTGTATGCCAAATTTTCCAAGTGTAAATTTTGGATAAATACGGTAAAATTCCTTGGTCACGTGATCGATAGCAGTGGTATTCACGTAGACACAACTAAGATTCAGGTTGTTAAGAATTGGGCATCTCCAACTACTCCTTTGGAGATTCGCCAGTTCTTAGGGCTTGCAGGTTACTATAGGAGATTCATTAAAGGATTCTCTAAAATAGCTAAACGCCTATGACTGAGCTTACGCAAAAAAACTAGAAGTTCGATTGGGGTGAAGAA
>BQNB010109440.1:0-22752 GCA_026074375.1 Tanacetum coccineum
ATAGATGGTTAAACATTAAATCAATAAGCTTCCCCTAAAACCCATATGTTTACCATCTCTTGAATCTTGAACTTTGTAGGCTCTATGTAGTGATCACTGATGAAGAAAATAGAGTATAACGAATTTGATGAAGAAGTAGAATCTCCCAAACTTGTGTCGTATGTCTTGTACTATCCACGTGACGTCGAACTTATAAATAAATCTGTGAAATATAAGTAGCCCGCAACCTCTTGGCAAAAATCCTCATCTTTTATGAGACTCATACTAAGTGATAGCAAATGTGAGCATTGAGCACCTATAAGAAAAATCACACACCTTTGCTAGATTTTGACTAGTCTTCGTCACACCATTGTAAGCACGAACAAGTTATCTTTAAAGTCATAGTCTGCAAAACTATACTTTAAGATATGATAAGACACGCACCTGTGAAACTCAACTACAACTTCAAATAAGCAATATTCAATTGTCTTCGCAATCACCTCTTCAAATAATCTCCAAAACGAGCCATAAAATCAATAAGAATAAACTATTTGAAAAATAGTTCTGTCCGAGATCCAAATCCATCCGAAAACCAAGTACTGTCCGATATCGGACAAGCCTAGCAGTACAAACTGCTTTGTCGGACAACTCTGGCAGTACTAAAATTCAAAGCCAGCAGTACAAACATCCAACCCAATTAGCAACGCTTTTTCTATTGCTAATAAGTCACTAACCTGTCATTGATCCGTCATAAAACTGTCACTATTGGTATTCTCCTTCCTCCCAAATCTGTTAGTGACACATTTTCTGTCACAATACTGTTGCTAATCTTGATTACTCTTGGCAGTAACCACAATCATAACCAACATTCATGATTAATCCCTGTTCTTCTAGTATTGGCAGCATAAATATATCATTGAAGCAACATAAAGTTTTATGTTCAGCACAAACGTTCTTCAAATAGTACTAAGTACTATGCCCAAGCAGTTAAAGTAATATCACTTTCTTGCTTGACAGCATTAAACATTATGAAGCCCACATTCCATCAATCCTAACAGTTGTAACATAATACTCCACGTGCAAAACAGTTGAAACCATGTATACTCGAATAGTATAAAGCATGATCAAATAGTACCTTTTGTACAAATTTCTTCTTTTATAGTACACGTGAACCCTTGAATTCGAACATTATAACAATTCTTTCATTATTCAAATCCCATACACGTGAACCAATAGCATCAATAAAGCCCAAATTTGTCGAGCAACACCAAATCACAACAGCATAAAAAAAATGCAAAGGAAGCATTAATACATGAAAGCAGTATTAACAAACATAAGGCAGCAGTACAAACTTCCCTCCTCCATTGCTTTTTGGGAACTTTGCAATAAGTAAAGGTCATTATTCTTTGTTCTACTTCCATACATCCACGAAAACGCATTCTTTGCTGCTTAAATTATCTTCTTGCTGCTGCTCTTCCATAACAAGCATCAATATTACGAGTAGCAGATCAGAATGTAATGGAATATCAACCTTAGATAAGCAAAGTTGACTTGATCTTGCCCTCGTAAACCTCATTGATCAAAATAATATAGAACTTGAAGCGCATCTGATTAAGGTTTTATTAAATTAGGGTTTTAAGTTGCATCATATAGCCACATCATGCATGTTTTGCTGTTATTGCTGTTGACATCATAATCAATCAGTCATCACCCACACGAATTAGGGTTTTCACATATACCCTCACGCACACAATCATAAGCAGATAAGACAACAACAACTTCTTGAATCACAAACCAATTACACCAAATGTTTATTACAAGACAAATACCAGGATGTGCAAGAAAACATCAAGATCATCAATGGGCAGCGACAAAAAATAACAAACTTAAAAATACAAATGTAGAGCCTTGTTTGATGAAACTTCTTGTAACACTAATGATGACATCAGATATATGTAGACAAATAACGAACCAGATCCATCATCAATCACATACTCCAAGAAACCCATAATAGAAACAATGATTTATAATTGTATTGCATACTGAAAAAGGTAGAGAGGACAATTATAATCATTGTTATATCAAATAAACTTCAAAACCCCATAAAAATACTTTTTACACACAAAACCGTTAATTCTTGAAAATTAGGGTTTATGGGTTTCTTTAAAAACCTTGTATGATCCTAGATATCAAGAGTAACCTGCTCTGATACCACATGTTGAGAATCGTTTTGCTCATCTAGGATAATAATAACAATGATTGATTAATTGATCAGTGAAACATTAAGGAACATCAATGTTACTTCATGGTTTTCTTTATTCACTCATTTCCCCAAGATCAAAATGATCCTTGGTGCCTATACTAACTAATACATAGATGTCTTATAATTCATCTAATTACTACTCTACTAACTATTAGACTCTCTTTGGAGAGATCTAACTAGATGGATATTCTAAAACAGATCCTCTAATAACCCTTTATATAGAGGTTTACAAGAAATACCTAGCTTACATCGGATGCTACTTAATCTTGTATTAGGAAGTTAATTAAAAACTAATTATAACCTTCCTTTTATCTTTGATAATCTTTGACTTTTCAATGGCTTATCTCATGGAAATCTTCCAGCTTTTTAATTTCTCCATATGTAGAATACCAAAGTGTCATATTAATCCCTTGTTGTTTCATTCGTCTTCATTTATGCATATGTAATTTTATAATCATCAAATCTGAGATCCCAACAAAAAGGACTTGTTCTTCAAATCTTTAGGCTTCCATCCTGTCATGTTTTTCAGATAAGTAGTCATGATACTTCTTTGTTGAGCTTTAGTAGGTGGTCTATTTCTCCTTTCTTTTGCTCTCTTAGCTGCAAAGTGATTCCTCGTTTTTTCCAAGAGTTGTTGAAACAATTTAGACTTTTCTTCAATTGTCAACTCTTCTTGTTCCTCTGCTTGCAGCCTTTGAGCTAATTCATAGTCAGTCTCAACCTTATCCTGAATATCATTCCATTATGCAATTAAGGTAGCATTGGCTTCTTTTTTTCTCTTGCAATCCTCTCTTCCTTATCAAATTAATCTTGTAGCCTTATAGCTTCTTGTTCATCAAAAAGGACTTGATCTTTCTTCTTCATCTTTAAAGGTTCTTTAACCATTATACCTTTACCCTTATCCTTTGAAGGAATTTTTGTTGTTGTTTCACTTGGCTCTTGCATAACAACCCCTTTTGTCTTGGGTCTTGCACTCTTCAACTCTGCCAGTGTTTGAGCCTATACAGTAGCTTATTGTAGCAAGCAGTGGGAACTGGCAGAGATTTACTAACTTCAAAATTAGCAGTAGTGTAATCTTACTTCCTGCAGTAAGTAGTAACTGGATTAGCAGTACTAACTTCCTTTTCAGCCATATCCTGTCATGCAAACACTTCTTTATCATTAAAAACATCTGTATCAAACATATCTTCATCATGAACATTCTCTAGGGTGATGTCTTCATCAGCATCAATATCATGAATTTTCCTCCCCTGTTTGGATGCATCCTCCTCACCCAAACCTTCATCCTCAGAGGATATAACCCTAACACTTAAACCAACCTTGTACAATCTTCTAAGCCTGTGTGTTCTTGATCTTTTCTTCTTCTCAAGATTCTTGACCCTCCTTTTTAAGCTGTCAATATCCAGTGCCTGAGTGGTCTTTGTGTGTTCCAAATCAAGAACCCTGTTTTGTAAGTTGGTACATAGTGCCCTCAATTCCTTAAGTTTCAGTCTATCCTCACTACTGAGTAGTGGATCATTAGAATGTGTAGGTACATTTTCCTCATTAATCGCCTCATCGGAATATATTGTCTACTAGGGAACACGGAGATGAGGTATATGAGTTCCTTCTTCTTGGGCTTCTTGGTTTATGATTCTTTTGGGCGTTAAGATTGATAAATGCGTTGAGCAATGGTGGGTGTGTGTTGGGGATCAGTAAGATTTGTTGAACCTTCACCTTGTTCTTGTTAAGCTTGTACCATCATGGTTGGAAATAAGGGTGTTACTCTTCAGAAAAACCTTTTCCTTCCCTCTTCATGTTCCTAAAAACCTTATTAGTATGGGAGGGTGTAACATAAATCCTTTTATGATTTGACATATCACCAGCTTGTTGATTCCTAAAACATTTGTACATAATAGTGGATTACCATTAAAAATTTAGTTCTCTTTATCCATATTCTTCACCATACTATCAAAAATATACTTGAAAAGTTTAAACTTTTGGTTTTTGTGGTTAGGCAGATTATAGCAGAAGCTATAGTGTACTAAAATTCTTCATGTACTTGTATTAGAACTGAGGCCATTGTGAATTGTATGAATCAAAAACTTACATTGAGGAGAAAATAAAGCCTTATAAAATGTAAGCTTTTGAGAATGTTTTTCATACCCCATAAGTGTAAAGTTTTTCATACCCCATAAGTGTAAGCTGTTCAAAAATAGCAGCATTGGGTAGACAATCAATAAATTCGCATCTTCTGCTGGTATGATCTATCCTTATTGTCGCGGATTCAGTGTTGATAATCTTCCTTCCCATCCATAGGGGCTTGTAACTGAATTCCACCAAGTAACTGTTTTCACACCTTGACAATAGCCTAGAATTGTTGAATGCAAGAAGTGTATATTGTAGGATTAACGGTTAAAGCATATCTTATAGAACTTGCATTGAGAAAATCAACAATTTGTTCAAACCTTTCACTTTCAGCGGGTTTATCTAAAAACACGACTAAATTGTGTGTATCAGCAAATGGTAGGGTCGTCATTATGTTGGGTTTTGATGATTTGAAAGAATGAAAATTGAGTTTTAAGGTTTTATGTTTAGGAGTATTTGAAATATTGAAATCGATTTAAATATTGATGAAACCCTTTATCGAGTATTTATGAAACTCCTTTAGTAGCTTTACGTTCACCAGCAGTTGTAAGTTATGCCTAGCAGCATTAACTTTCAGCTAACACTAGTAAGTAACCCAACAATAGTAAATTAAGACTAGCAGCATTAACTTACAACCAGCAGTAATACCGTTATGCCTTAAGGAAACATTAATTGTCTCTGCAAGCAAGTATTGTTTATGCCTAGCAGCATTAACTTTGAATCACCAGCATTAACTCTAATTCCTTTCTAATCAGCATTTTCATCATCAAATTAATATTTTAACTTATAAATTCTCTCTGTCTGTTTTTGATTTCTCTCAATTCTTTTAGCTTACAATTCTCTCTGTCTGTTTTTTATTACTCTCAATTCTTTTAGGTCACAATTCTCTCTGTCTGTTTTTTATTTCTCTTAATTCTTTTAGCTCACAATTCTCTCTGTCTGTTTTTGATTTCTCTCAATTCTTTTAGCTCATAATTCTCTCTGTTTGTTTTTGATTTCTCTTAATTCTTTTAGCTCACAATTCTCTTTGTCTGTTTTTGATTTATCTCAATTCTTTTAGCTCATAATTCTCTCTGTCTATTTTTGCTATATTCAACTCTCTTTCTGTTTTTCAGCTCACAAATTCTCTCAATTCTTTTACTCACCAAATCACTTTGTCTGTTTTTATCACACATTTATTTTTCTATTTTTATTCTTACCATTTTCATAATCAAGACTTTAAAGATTTAGCATTCCAATACTGGCAATCAGATATTAAAATCTACTTACATCAAATGCTTTTGTAAGCAAATCTGCAACATTCTTGTCAGTATGAATCTTGATCATTTGAATTAGCTTCTTTTCATTGGAATCTCTGATAAAGTGATGTCTAATCTTAATGTGCTTTATTTTTTAATGAAAAACAGGGTTCTTAACTATGCATATAGTACTCTCATTATCAATATAGATCTTTGTATGCATAAAGTTATATCCATAATCCAGCAATTGATTTTGAATCCAAAGCACTTAGCCACAACAACTTGAAGCAGCTACATATTCAGCCGCTGTTGTGGAATTAGCAACCACAGTCTGCTTCCTGCACTGCTATGAAATCAATCTGCACCCTAGGAATTGACAACCTCCTGTTGTGGACTTCCTATCTAAGCTTGCTCCTGCATAGTCACTGTCAGTATATGCCACAAATCAAAAGGTAAATCCTTAGGATACCAAAGGCCCAGTTTAGGTTGACCTTTAAGATATCTAAAAATTCTTTTCACAATGTAGATCCTAGTCTGAATAGATCTTTCTAGCCTGTTAAGGGTAGTAGCCAATCTTTATGGATCCAAACTAACTACAAGAGAAACAATAACTATGAACAATATAAGTTATGCGGAAACTAACTTATATTGCTAAGAAGAACAATGAATAAAACAGAACTTTGATTACTATTAATCTGCTAGGTTATAGAATACTAACTATGAATATTTGTGAAACTTATATCTAAAACTCTTATTTCTAACTAGTGTCGTAGGGTTCCTTTTATACACCAAGAAAACCCTAATGGGCTTACAAAACGCGTTAAGTGATCATGCATATCTATTCCTAATATATCTCATGCATATCACTTAAGCAGTACTATCTATATATGCTAGCAGTACTAACTTACTACTAACAGTACTAACTCTACTACCAGTACTAACATTATATCGTGGCCTAAGTCGCTACTAACTAACACTAACAATACTAACTCAAGAAAACATAATTCCTAACAATCCTCCCCTAAACATGATGTTCACTTGTTAACCTTCATGTTTCTTCAGTTTGAGCTTCTTGAAAACCTAGAGGATGTATCCAAACACACTGCTTACTCTTTAATCTTTTCTTTGATGAGCTTGTGCTCTTTTGTTACTTTGTAATCTTGAAATTCTTTAGCTTTTAGTCTTTGTCATCATCATAGTATCTCAGCAACTCATCAACACCAAATAAGTTGGCCTTGTTGTTTTTGGCAAACTACCAGGCATAAACGGATTTGATGTTTCTTTACCAGTAGCCGTTTGCTCTGGAATAGCCAATGCTTCATTGTAACAACATGGTGCATTGATAACCATATAGTTTTGTGTAAACTATCAATTTTTATCAACGGAAATTTGAGTAGTCTTTAACAAGAAAGAGCCGTTTTGCTTTGGACTAGCCAACTCTTTACTGTGAAGCATGATGAGCTGAGAACCATATAGTTTTTGGCAAACTATCACCCATTAACAGATTTGAGAAGTCTTTACCAGGAGCCGTTTGCTCTGGACTAGCCCGTTCTTGATGTTTGTTAGACGTGGTGAACTGATGACCATTTGTTATGTGGTGATGAAACCAACACTTAAAGATCCTTCTCTTCTCCATCATGGCTTCCAGCTTCATCAATATGATTTTGAAGGAATTAAGCAGATCATAAGCTACGATCAATTGCAGACTCTGCTATCAAACTTCCATGTCTTCATTCTATCCTCTCAAGTAGTTCTTTTTATGAGTGGATATTTCCTCATACCAAGAATATATACATCCTCAAATACCTTCTTTATTATCAAAGTATGAACCCTACAATTCTCATAGAAATTCCAGCTCTTAAGATTCCATCTTTCTTGATTCTGCCAGAGTTCATCTTCTGCATTTGCAGCTTTTGAATGAATCTAAGCAGATCATAAGCACTATCACTTGCAGACTCAGCTATCAACTTCAAAGACATCATCCTCTCAAGTATTTCTTTTATGAGTGGATATTTCCTCTCTACAAGCATATAAATCTCAATACCATCTTCTATTGTCAAAGTATGAACCCCACAATTCTCATAGAAATTCCAGCTCTTAAGATTCCATCTTTCTTGATTCTGTCAGAGTTCATCTTCTGCATTTGCATCAAACATTGTCCTTAAATCTCCCCATGAACATAGATCAACACTTATGGAGTAATTCGTATCAAAGCTTCTTAAATCACACCAGGTTATTATAACTACTTACAAAGATCTAGCCTATCAAACCTTGTCACCATTTTAGAAAAGGTTTTAATCCATCTAGAGCTTCCATCAAATCTAAAGATCCTGTAGTAGATACCCTCTGCTCCATGTCTATCATAATGATAGAACTTTGATTCCTAGTTAATAATTGGAAATCTCTTCTCCAGGACTTCATAATCTATTAATCCTTCTTTATCTGGAACTATTTTCAGAGAAGTCCTTTAGATCTTCATTTTCTCAAGGTCTGACTCTGTTCTTCTTCCTCTTTAGACATTCTTGTTCATTCTTTGGACACCTCCTTTTCCTATTCCTTGTAACACTGAAACTCTTTCTCTTGCATCTTTCCTTTTGCTTACTTTTAATATTTGTAATGTCGGGTTCTTTGAGACATCTTCCATTCTTTTGAAGTATCTTCACAGCTATTCTGCCTTTTACTAATCTTTTACGGCATCATTTGAATCCATAAGTTTGAAGTCATCAATTTTCTTTTTCTGTCCTTCATACATAGCTTGGATTTCTTCCAATGACTTTGATTTCAGCTGAGAGTGTTTGTAACCACCCATATTCTTCAGATATGTTATCATCAAATTCCTTAGTTGAGATTTAGTTGGTGGTCTACTTCTATTTAGAAGCTCTTTTATGCAGCTTGAATTTTCTGTATGCAGCACAATTGTTGTTTAGCCAAGGAACTTTGCTCCTTTCTTTCAATTTGTACTTCCTCTCTTTATCTTCCTGTTGGAGATTGGCTGTTAAACTATGCTATCAACATCAATGCCTGCTTAGACTCATCAAGCATTTTCCATTTAGCAAAACTATAGGAAGCTTCTTCTTGTGCTGCCTTTTTCTCTTGTATTCTTGCACTTCTCAGCCAATTCTTCCTCGTGTAGCTTGTGAGCCCAATTCTTCATCTCTCTCAATATGATCTATCCTTGATCTTTTCTTATTATCTTGACGGTTCTTCCTCAACTAGGGATACCATTTCCTTTGTCTTGAGGACTCAATTGGATGGAAGTGGTTTGAGTGTAGTTATTGATCTTTACAGGTCTTGGAAAAATCTTCAACATTATTTAAATGACACTCCTTTTTCCTTGGCTTCTCTTCTTTTCTTCTTTATCACAAGTCTTGGAGCCATCGTAATATCTTATTACATCAAGATACATGTTGTTGTAACGAGGAGTTCTAGGTCATCAGCACTAACTTCAGGATCTGCAAGTAACCTAATAGTTACCATCCAGCAACAGTACTAAATAAGGTACATTACAGTGGAACTTCTGGCCTAGCTGTTTAACTTCTAGCATTAGCAAGTTACGCATCGGTGCTACTCCTTTTTTACCACTACTATTGTCTTCAGCAATTACTTTAGTATCACATACCAAATTATGCCCTAGTCTTATTGTTGTGCTTCCCATCATTAACAGCTTTCCTCTGTTTTCCATGTCAGTCCATACATGTTGAGCTTAATAATCATCATGATTCTTCAAAGGCAACAGAGTTGGTTTTGATTTGATCATTTACTCCCTTATTTGGATCATAGACTCCTTCTTTCCCATCCATTTCTTCATAGTTAACCTTTTGCACACTCTTTAACCATGCTTGTGTGGTGTGAGATGCTAGCTTAACTTCTTCTCCAGTTCTTTAATTCATTTTCTTTAATGTAAAGCATCTCTATTAGCTTGAGCATCTTTAGCTTTTTATAGATCAAGAACCTATTGAGACAACAAAGTACAAGTGTTATGTAAATATGTAGGTTCAGTCCACCCTCAGCTCCTTTCAGATTTGTTACCACCTGAATGAAGGTCTATCATTAGGATGAATGAACCTGACAACCCTATTACTCCCATCATTACTCTAAGAGTCTATAGGGATGGGTAGTGCCATGGGGTCTATATGATGATTCAGCACAGGGGGTTGGTTTATCCTTACTAGGTTGAGTAGGTCGAGGGTTGTGGTTGGGGTTCAGTTGGTGTTACTAAACCTGCACCCTCATTCTACTAATGCTTGAGACAACATTTTAGGAAATAAAGGTGTAACATGCCTAAAAGTCGGAATCCTTGCTTTGCCATTTTAGTCGAAAAACTTTTTTGGTAAAGGACTGGCTACTTGGAAGGTTATCCAAAGGGGCACGTAGGTTTGAAAGTTGGTTATTTAAAAACACTTGAACAAATCTTGGATACATTAGAATTGCTTCTTAGCATCCAAGTTCCTAATCATACCCTCAAAAATCATCTTAGAAAAATTAAATTTTCTATCTGTAGCTAAGCAAATAGTGAGAATTGCATTATTTTTGGGAAAAATTGATCCAAGAAATGTACTTTTTGAACTAAGCTGTGAATTCGGGTATGAATAAGGTATTCACAGTATGGGCTCTCCTCGAGAGATTTTTTGAAAGTAAGAATTGTTAAGCTCTTCCTTTACCCATCAATTAAAGGTTTTATCATAAATTTCTTAATTTTTTGAGACAATTAATTTTCATCCACATCATGAAATAGAAGATTACTTCTAATATGATTGTTTCAAAACTTCTGATACAGTCCTTTGCCAGTAACTTTGGCATTAATGTAATACACATCATTGAATGTTTTAGAAGAAGCAGTGTTCCAAAACTGTTAATAAGGGAAAGTACGTGACAGTAGGATTTATGAGTGAGGGAGTAGTAAATCGAGCTTCGTGTAAGGAAGTCCACTATCTCATGGAATTGAGCATTCCATTCAGTTTTCTCTAAACAAGCAACCATATTATGCTTAGGGCAAGATACGAGAGTTGCCATGGAGATGTAATTGATGATCGTCAGTGATTAGAGGGATTAGGGTTTGTGATATGAGAGCAAGGGAGAGAGATTAGGTGAGTAAATGATGTGTTTGAGAATGGTTTATATTGGTTTCAAGTAAACCCAATGGCGAAGAAACTGCAATTTTACACTTTGCATCCCTATCTCCCCTGTTTTTAACGGTAACTTAACAGTACTAAGGTTTGTCTGGCAGTACTAAGTTTTGTCCTGACAGTACTAACTTTTTGCCTACCAGTATTAACCAAAACGGGCAGCACTAACTAACTTAGTACCATATGGATCTCTCAATCCTCATTCCAAAGAACATAATGAATCTCAAAGAATTATCACATCATCTAAACTCCATCTGCAAACTAAAAATCATTTTCCATACGGTATAACAAATCAACCTGCCATTTTGCCTTTAAAGTCTGTTGTGGATCATCCTGCACATTAAAGAAGAGAAATTAGTTTCTCTTAGGGACCCAAGCAATCTTTGACTTGGGTCTGCCTAGTGGATCTTCAAAATTAACACATTTTCTAGAGTTTGATCCACCATTGTATTTGGAGAATTTATTTTAATAATGCCTTTTAGAATCTCTAATTACAATCCTACTAAAGTACTTACAGCAGTTTCCCTTTAGAACCCCAACAGCCACTAACTGCCTTTGTCTCTAGGTGTCTTAACTATTTTTGATTTGAAAAGTCAGTTCTTCGTGCTGGATGTTCTATTAAATAGCCTTATAATAGGTGAATGAGTTTTGTTATTAAAAATAGGTCTTGGTTTTAACATTAATTAACAATGGATCGAACAGAATTAGTTTCCTGGCAGCACTAGTTGATATGCTTGACTAGTTAAAATTTTGTCTAGCAGTATTTAAACTGGAAATCTGCCAGTTCTAATTCAGTAACTGCTATGGAGCAACTTGTTTTGGTGATTACTCTTTGCTCATGGTTCCATACTGGTTTATTCTCCCCTGTTTGGACCTAGATTCCCTTACTCTTTTTTTGTTCAATTCAACTGTTTAAGCCATTCTTTTCTCATGGAAACTCACAATCTCTACTAAGATGGCTAAAAACTACCACATACAAAACATGCCTTTCTAGTAAACCATATCCCAAACCCAGCTTTTTGGCTTTAAACCATTCCAGTCTTCTTGTCTAAATTTTGGACTTGATTACTTGTGTTTTTGTTCCTTTAATAGTTTCCCTAGGAGTTTTTTTACATGCTTATACAGTATTATTAACAATAGAAAAAACTAGGTGTTTCATGTTCTTTTGAAGGTTGAACCCACATTTCATCATCATATTGACTTACAATCCTCAAGGATAGGAGCATCAGACCAAACTTTAGGTTGACTAACAACTTTTGGTTCAATGACAACTTGTTCAGGCAAAGATTCAAGTGTTTCTACACTTGAATTGGATTTATAAGAGTTAAAATCACTGGTCTTAGCATCAGATTCACTAGTTTTAGACTGTTTTGGACCATATGTAAACTGTGACTCATCTATTCCAAAATCACATTGCATGCATTCCTTCAACTTTTGCAAATCTATCATACACAGGAGCATCTTCAATATCACTAGAGTGACTATCAAAGACACTCATTAATGCTTCATTATACAATTCATTCTCTTTTACTTGTTCATTAAAACCTAGACCAATTTTTTCTTTAACACTCATCTGACTATCAAGCAGTTTATTAAGACTTTTAGAAGAATTTTGCCATTTTTCTAGTTTAGTTGTCTATTCTTCTTTTTCTTTTAAGCTTCTTCTATATAGTTTATTATGATTTGTGAGCTCATCTGTTTTATCATCTAATATCAATTTTCATAAACCCTAATTTGTTCTTTATAGCTAATTGATTATTTGATGACAACTAATTGTGCTTTCTACATTAGCTAAAGATAGTGTATAGGATTTTATTTCTATTACTAGCCTCAACAAGTTTTTCTCTCTGTTCATCATATAATTTTTTTAAGTTTAGCATCATATGATTCCCAATTTTCTATTTAGAACAAGAGTTCCTCAATGTCTAGCCTGAATGGTTGTAACCCATCAAAGAAAAGAGTTCTCTTGTCATCTTCTACATGACCAGTCCAAATCAAAACACCATCTCCATCAAGAGTTACCATAAGGCTTTAGGCTTCTCCTATTTCAAGATCTCCTCTATTGTCTTTCTGCTTTATATCTGTGTTCTCTACTCTCTCCTTCTGATATCTTGATTCCTTTTTGATCTGCACTCTCTAGCAAAGTGCCATGTCTTGTGACAATTAAAGCACTCGACTTTGGTCTTGTCAAAGCCAACTGGTTCCTTGGCATCTCAAACTGCTGCTTTCTCCCTATCTTATTATAAAACTTCTTCAATCTCATGGAAAATCATGGCACACTGCCATTTCCAAATCCATTTCATCTTAAATCAAACTCATCTAATCTATTCCTGATCCTCAAGATCCAATTATGGGATACTGAGATTGATATTTCCAGAGAAGTAAGTAGCACCATAAGCAGTACTAACATCATTAGTGCTGCTAGTGCTTTCAGAAGAAACAAAAGCGACATTTTTTGTACTAGAAGATGATCTAGTAGAGCCTTTAACATCAGTCTCAAAAAGTCTAAGATTTTTGTAGAGATCATCAAAACTGAGACTGTCCACTCCTGGCTTGGTCCTCATAATTAAGGATACTTAGGACCAGGAAGAATGTAAAGACCTAAGGAACTTCTGATTAGCATCTTCAGTGGAGACACCTGCACCATGAATCTCAAGTTGACTCAGAAGACTCTGAAACCTATCATAACCTTTGTGCAATCCTTAATAAATTGGTAAGAAAAGCCTTTAAATTGTTTGTGCTTCAGAATGTAATTTTCTGCATTTTCTTTGATTCAATGCATTGCCAACACAATAATATGGATCTTGATAGCTCTTCCCTCATTCTTTGCTCAGTCATTTGTGAAAATTTTGCTAAATGGTCTTTGGTATAGCCATATATATTTAAGAAGGTGAGTCCTTACTTTTCTTTCTCTTTCTTTGGACTATAATTTTCTTCAGCAGTTTTGGGAGGAAAAATCCTTTATTTGTCATTGTATCTGTGAGACACTTACAGGACCATTTCACTCTTTGTATGACTTCCATTTAGGATAGTCTTTATGGGCCAAATAAAATAGGTTCCATTTTTCATAGCCCATATGTCATCATCACCTTTCTTTAGAATAGGGAGTTGAATGGTTTACAGTGTGAGAGGGCTTGTTGTGTTGGTGTTGTTTACTGGTGGTGGTGGTGATTTTCATTCTTTTGCTATGCATTGGAATAGATCTAAGAGGTAAAGGTTTATAACTGATGTGTTTTTGGTTCTTCTACTCAGAGTTCTCACATGCTCTGATAAACTGTAGATCCCAATCTGAATGATATTCTAGCCTGTTAAGGTTGGTATGCCCAATCTGGATAGATCCAAACTAATTACAAGAGAAACAATGACTATGAACAATATAAGTTATGCGGAAAATACCTATATTGCTAATAGAATAACAATGAAACAAAAAAAGAAATTTGGATTACTATTAAATCTGCTAGTTACTGTATACTATCTTTGAATATTTATGAAATATTATCTAAAACTCTTATTTCAACTATAGTGCCATAGGTTCCTTTTATCAACAAGGAAACCCTAATGGGATTACAAAACACATTAATGTGACATGAATATCTTTTCCTAATATTATCTTATGCATATCACTTAAGCAGGTACTATCTATATTATGCTAGCAGTAGAAACTTACTAATAAAAGTTACTAAACTCTACTACCAGTACTAACATATATACTGGCAGTACTAACTAACTAACACTAACAGTACTAACTCAGGAAAACATAATTCCTAACACACAGCATGAAGATGTAACACTTTAGGGTTAACTTGGAATCTGGCACATACATCATACAACAAAACTTATATCTAGCGTAAATGAAGAATGTAAGAAACATCAATGAGCCAATCATTGATCTATACATGTGTTCATCTATGTCTTCACCATCTGCATCTTTGAGCAAAGGCTTATGGGTTTCCATGGGTGTGCTTGCTGTTTTGACATCACTAAAGCCAATATTTTTCAAAATTTCAGTCCTAAGAAGAATGTGAGTTTACCCATAGAACTCATCTAAAACTTCTTATGCATCATCTTCTCATATATGTGGCATAAAGTCTTTTTGCTAGACCCATAAAATGATAACATTACATATACCTATATATCAGATATCCTTTTGTCCTTCTGATAAACAAAGTTTATCAATCTTTACCTCTTTGATATACATTGTCCAACAAATAAGTTGACAAGGTTTCATACCAAGCTTTAGGAGCTTGATTCAATCCATAAAGTTCCTTTTCTACTTTGTATACTTTGTCATGGAAGTCTAGATCTTCAAATCCTGGTGGTTGACAAACATAGACTTCCTCTTCAATCTTACCATAAAGAAAAGCACTCTTGACATCCATCTGGTACACCACAAAGTCTTTAAATAAGGCATAGGCTAAGAATAGCCTAATTGCTTTAATTCTTGCAACAGGAGTAAAAACCTCATCATAATCAAATCCTTCTTCTTGTATATACCCTTGTGCAACCAATCTTGCTTTGTTCTTAATTACAATACCTCTTTTATCCTTTTTGTTTCTGAAGACCCATTTAGTTCCTATAGCTCTCTTTCCATTAGGTAACTCTACCAAAGTCCAAACTTCTTGTAGCTTGAATTGTAGAAGCTCTTCCTGCATAGCCTCTATCCAGCTTGGATCCTTCAGTGCTTAAACTACCTTTTTAGGTTCTTCTTAGATAAAATGAAGAAATAACAAGCAATTAGGTGGTTCTCTTTATGGCATTGGTCTTTGTTTAAGAGTTAGTACTTACAACCATATACTCAATTCTTTGTCATCTGGCTTGTTTGAGTAGCCTGATTGTAGATCTCCAATTGAATTGATTTAGAGGACGGATCCTTATGTTATTCTTGTTAGTTAGGGAACATGATGGAATTAGGAAGATATGTATTCAAATTGTTTATGCCAGCCCCTGAATCATCATTTTCAGCATCACTAAATCTGCCAATTTTCCAAATCAGGTATATTTTGGGATATTAGCACATCCATAGATTATATTCTCATCAATAGCATTATTCTCTATGCTAGCAGCATTAACAGTTGGACTAACAGTATTAATATTGTTAGTGTTGTTAACACTTGCATCCTTTTATTGATTAATTCGTTCACCCTCTTCACTTGGGTTACCACCTTCATTCCCTGGATCTTCAGCATCCTTCTTTTCCTCCTCCCCTGATGGTTTGAATCCAGCATCAGGAGAATTCTTTGGACTAGAAAAGAATGGTGGATCTTGAGTCCACTTTTTTTTTTTTTTTATGGAAGCAGTATGTAATCCTTTAGCCAGGTACCTATATCACTCTAGCTTTACCTCGTCATCAGATGCTTTTGTACCTGCAGTACCTTAGATCGATTCCTTTGCAGAAACCTGGACTTTATTAGTCATTGAAATTTGTTAGTGCATCTATATCCAAAAAACCAATTAGGTTCCAACCTTCCTGTAATATTAGGTGTATTCTCACCTAAATTAAACATGCTGGTTCTCTTAATATCCTAGTCTAAGGTTGAATACTCTGAAATCGCTTTGCTATTGGTTAGAGTATCCTATAAAGAAACCCTTCTCAGATTTTCCATAAAACTCTCTATAGGTGATCACTATGGTATTAAGGATTTTAACAGGACCACCCAATATGGTCTCATGAAGCTCAAAGAATGTTTTCTACCTAGAAAAAGTTCTTAAGGGGGTTCTTTTGTGAGGCTTGATAAACTAACACCCTATTTTGGACTAATAACTAGCGTGTATTAACTGCTTCAGCCCAGGTAAGTTGTGAGCTGAAAGTTGTTTGGCAATGTTAAATCTAGCTAGCATAGTCCTAGCAGCCTCTATTAGTGTCCTATTTTTCCTTTCAGCTACTCCATTTGTTGCTAGAGTCATAGCTAATATAAATTCCATCATTATACAATTTCTATTTCACAGAAACTGATTCAAGGACCCTATCTTAAAATGCAGTTCCCAATGTCCAAATCTAAATCACTTTAACCTAAGGTTATTTGATTTCTTTGATGTTATGAATGTTTTAAGGATCTTCACTAGTTTCATCCTTAATGGACTAAATAGAAAACCCAACTAAGCCTTCTAAATCATTGTGACAACTAGGCAGTACATCTTCTTTATTAAACTCTTTACAAATGTTGGGCCAAACAAATCTATGTGCAACATTTGTAATGGTTGGCTGATTGAACTGACTGTTTGGTCTTTACATGAAGCTTCTGTGTTGCTTTCCATTATGACAAGACAAACACAGGTTTGATTAATTTTAAAAAGTTTTATGGTCAAACATGCTTACAAGGTTTCCCCTTATAGTTTATTCATTGTTTTGTAATTCTTACATGTCCAACCCTCCTAAGAGCTAATGATTAGATTCATCTGGTGTGGCACTTTACAAAGAGGGGGGGGGGACAAGCGTGAGACCTCCTCTAAGAACATACATTTCTTTATGTCAACTCCGTACATCGTTCTCCTTTCTAGAACTTTAAGTAAACATGACTGTAACAGTTTATTAAAGTCTTAAGACATAACAACACATTACACGGTAATCAGTAAAAAGAACACTATTCTTCTTGTCACACATTTGTGAGACACTGAAGAGGTTAAACTTTAGTTCCTTTACAAAATACACATCTTCAAAATCCAATTTACCAGTTCTTATTTTACCTTTCCCAGTAATTTTCCCTCATTTGGAATTACCTCCAAAAGCAAAAAATCCTCCATCAACTTCTTCATAATCTGTAAGATAAGATCTGTTTCCTGTCATGTGCCTAGAGCATCCACTGTCAATCACTCCTTTATCCTTCAAATCTTGTTGTGGTTTGCCCTGCACATAATGGTAGAAAAATTAGTTTCTTTTGGGGACCAAGCCATTACTGACTGGATATTGCCTTGTGCTTCAATATTGTAAAATCCTTTAAAGGACATTGGATGCACACATTGTTTCTAGTGACCAGGTCTAAATAGTTTGATGGCTTTGGTTCTCCAAACCCAACATAATGAGGCTTATCAGCATTTCCCTTGTTTCCCTTTACAGGCACTCAAAACCTGCTTTGGCCTTGCCAGTATTAACCTTTGTTCCCTTAACAGTATTAACCTTTTTAGTGAAATTACTATTTACTAGTGTTGTTATTTTGTTCTAAAAGGCCATCCTAGAAGTTGTTTATGCATTATTTTTAATAACATTTTTCTTGGGTCTTGCTTATTCTCATTGTTTCTTAGTTGAACGGTATTAACGGGGTCTAGCAAGTATTGAGTGAAAATTGAGCCAGTACCGGTTAGGTCTATTCTTGGAACCATGGTTCCTTTTTGGACTTGGGTGAGTTAATTTAGAGAAATTCTATTTGTTCACCCTTTGAACATTGGGCTAAACTGGTTTTGTAAATCTTCCATTATTATACCAGTTATTGCAATTATTCTTCAAATGATCAAAACTACCACACACATGACAAGTTTTATTGAACATCTCAAAATCACTCCCTAATTTTTGACATTTTATGTTGGTTCAGTTTCTTTGTTTCCATAGGACTTTAGATAGACTAACAAGATTAGATGTATGTGGCTTTGCTAATTTGCTTAAACAGGTTTCCTATCAGTTTTAGATTTAACAAACTCAATTTTAGTAAAATTAGGCTTAACTGTTTGAAACTTAGGCTCATCTTGTTCCTCACTTTTAGACACCCAATCCTCAATAATTGGGGCTCCATTTTCTTTCCTAGCAGTCTTAGGTTCATTAGTCTCAACAGTAGGCTTTTCAACAACAGATTTACTAACAGACTCATTCACATCAACAAAATATTATGGGAATATGATAAAACCTTAGAATCAGTTTTGGTGCATAAAATTCCCAGTATAGGGAGGTAGGATAGCATTATACCCTAATCCTGTTTTACACTTATCCATTATCTGTTTGTCTAGAAGTTTACTTAGGTTTTTTAATAAATTTTCAAATTTTTGTACTGTAAGTTGAACCTCATATTTTTCTTTTGTAGCTAACTCTAACTTCCTTTTAAGCTTTGTAATATCTAAATCTCTTAAATAGATTTCACATTTTAAGAGTTTTATATCTTCCTCATACACAGACTCATTTTTCTTAAAGACTAACAGTCTAGCTTCTACAGATTCTAAACTAGTTTTTATAAGAGACAACACTTATCCTAGTTGTTCTTAAGTCTTTAACTAATTGTTTACTTTGTTCTTTTAGATCTTTACACATTCTAAACAAGCATAGGGGGATCAACAAACAATTTGAGTCATTAGTAGATACCCTCAGAGTTTGTTAGAAGTACTAGAACATTGTTGAAGAATAGGCCATGTAAGCAAATTGGTTGGACCTTCTTCTGCTTGGTCGCTTCAATCATAGCCAAATCCATCATACTAAGACACTAAGGCATTTCAAGTAGTTTCCTCAACTGGCACAGTTCTTCTTGTAGGCTTCCTGTTCCTGCTGTCTTGATTCCTGGGTGCCCTACACTCCTTTGCAAAGTGTCCTCTCTTGTGGCATTTGAAACACTTCACCTTGGACTTGTCAAACCCATTTCTTTATTTATTGGCCATGTCCAGCTTCCTTCCAGTATTCTTCAGGAATCTTCTTGCCCTCATAGTCAGCATAGCAATGTTCCACCTCAAATCCATCTCTTTAGATTCATTATGGACTTGGTTTTGTTTATTGATTTTATTATCTATTTGTGGGAATACTTGGGGATTGGCTAGCAAAAAAGGAATAAATCACTTGCTATCACTCAAATTTTCTATAGTTCTTGAGTCTCGATTAGCAGACCCTGTGCGTTAGTTCGTATTAACACTTTGAGCAGTAGTAAATGCTCTAGTTGCGTTAGTGCTGTGCTAGAGGACAGAAAGGCTACTATTGTGTGTAGTTTGTGGTTTGAAGCTAGTGTCCCTTTGACCTTTGATGCATATGCCTTTAGTGTTGGTTAAAGAGGCTCATCCAAACTTAATGTCTCAATCTCTTGGTTTGTTCCTCCTTTACAATAGTTTGCCTAGTCCATTCTTGTGACATACTTCTCAGAACTTTCTAATTGATGTCTTCGTTCAGGGATAACATTCATGCATCTCCAGTTGACTAATTTAGCTTTTGAAAGCTTTCATAGGTTTACTCAATCACTTCTGTGCTTGGATGAATACAAAGTTTTAATATTTGCTACTTCAGAAGATTATTCTTGTTTTCTTGTAGCTAGTTTTCACCTCCAAATCTGTTCTTAAAATAGCACTGCCATCGTGTTCTTAGCATTTTTTGTATGAGTTGAACTTCAATGATGTCATTAGGTAAAGCCATCAACAAGTGCTTATTGCTTTACTCTGCCCTTCTTTGTGCCTTCTTTAAACATTGTAGGAGGTTGGATAACAGTCTCCTTTTTATCATCAATAGTTTTTTGTTACTATGGGTGCTATTACATTTTCTATGATCTCTCTTAGAGTGTAATCAATGGCACTGTAGCTACTGCTCCATCCATCTCTTCTAGAGATCATACTCACAGGTTGGAGTAAGGGTAGCTGATGGTTTGAGTAGATTGATTAATCCATTGTTTCTTGTTAAAGGTTAGATTTGTGTGGTAGTAAAGGTTCTTATTGCAAAGCTTCTCACAAGCTATGATAGCACTTGTTTGATCCTATTAGAATAGTTCTTTCTTAGCTTGTTTAAGGCTAAGTTGTTATTGAATTAATTCAAAAAAACTATAGATAGAAACTTTGATTGTGAATCATCAAAGAATCTGCAGGATATTAGTAATGATTACTAAGAAGGATTTTCAATGAAACAGTAATGAATAAGATTAATAACAAACAGTTTACCAAACTTTTAGCCTCAATATAATACGAACATTCTTAATAGTGTTAGGGTTACAAAACCTTGAAGCTATGACAATTCTATAATGATCGTTTTGATACTTTGATACTGATATAAGATTCTATACCTGGGGGGTCCTCCTTTTATAACACCAAGGAGTCCTAATGGCGATTACTATAATTTTCTAAGTTATCATGATCTTCTAAACAAACTAACTTATAAGTATTTTTACAAAAATATCTCATACATATCCCACAAGCAATCTTTATCTTTTCTCTGAGTAGTCTTTATCCTTTTAGCAGTTGTAATCTTTCACATGTTGTAACTTTTTACAAGCAGAGGCATTAATTATTTTCTACACCAACAGTAGTAAATTTTGTACCAGCAGCACTAACTGTGTACAGGCAGCATTAACTACTTAGAATGTTTTCTTCAATCTTCACCAGTAGTACTAAGTCTACCACTTGCAATACTAGCTTTACTCTTGCTAGTACTAAAATTACTAGCATGTTAGTAGATTTACACTGGCAGTAGTAACTTACACTAGTAGTAGTAACTTAGCAGTACTAACTATCTTAGCATATATTTTCAATTAAAATTACTAATGCACTAACTAATTTAAGTAATTCCTATATCTAGCAGTAACTTCAAGAAGGCTTTAATCCTAATACGATGTTTTATATAATGGTATATTCACTATTTCCAATCTTTATTAGTTAATCTAAGAGAAGATTGCTGAAACATAAATGGGTCACCTACCAGGTTAACTAAGATCATATCAAAAAGACAAAGTTCTAGACTCGTTTATTTGTGATCCTCATTGGTCCAGTAATATGAAAACACGATATGGAGAGTATCCTGGTTATCTTATGATTACTTGGTCCGTTTCACTAGATCCAGTGAATGATGATAGGTCGCCATATTTCAAACAATAAAAAGTATGATGTGTATAAACATATTAAACATTCAAGATAAATTAACGAAAGAAATCGATTTTGAAACAAACCAAACATGAACTTTCATTTAAAGATGCTAATACATGAGGGTATTAGCCCACAAACTATTGTAATTTATAAAGCTTCAATTCAAAACAATGAGAAATTCAAATCGATTTAAGAGAGTAACAAATTACATTATACGATGTCTTCTATGGAGTCGTGATCAATGCTTGACCTTTTTGGCTGATCTTCTCTTCTAAAATTCGTCTTTAGTGAGTATGGTATAAAGAATATGATATTGCATACTGAAAACTCGTTTTTGAGTCTTATATTTATAGTGTCTGAAAAAGACTCGATACGCCGTATCCAGATAGGTCGATACGGCGTATTGGGCTGGATTCCTTGGAGTAGAGGCTACGTTCGTAATAAATCTTTGATATCATTCCCAATTTAGTTGATTTATTGTATCTTAGAATAGTTATCTTCATGGATACGGCATATGTAGACAGCATGGATACGCTATATTAGGAATTGGTCAAACGCGTTTTCTTGTGAAGTCTTGGCGCAGACACGCCGTATCCCTTTAGCTGGATACGGCGTATTGGTGAAAATTCAGCAATCTTCAAATGTCTTCGTTTTAGCTCCAAATTATGCGCCTTTTAGCTTGCCTTCACAAAACACTCCTAAATTACTGCATTTATCAACTTTAAAGCAATTAAGTACCAAATTATGCAATAATTATATAAAAGTGGGCAAAACAGATGGGATAAATGATATAATAAAGTGATGTTATTTGATGTCATCAAATATCCCCCCACTTGAATCCTACTTGTCCTCAAGTAGACTTTAGAAAAAAGTTTAGTTAATGAAAATGTGTCCCAACCGAAGTTGAGGATTTTCCGTTTAAGCATCGTTTTGTCCTATTCACCTGTACATAACCAAGCTCCTCATGAAATATGGAAATGAAAACACTCAGATCACTCAACTAATCTAGGGTGAAACATTTAAGTAGTACGCTCAATTGCTCGGTCGTGATTAGCTTCGTATCATAGGCTTGGCAAGGATACACATCTCCACCGCTAAAGCTATGGAGAAACACGTCAAAAGATAAATTAGGTTAAGAAGGCTTGGGGTTGATCATTCAACAATCTTTCACCATAAGTACCAAACCAACAAGGCAGTTGTATCGTACATACACTATCGTAACGATGGAATAGACACATACAATCCGATCACATCCATGTTCATGTTTAACCAG
>BQNB010109441.1:2369-17188 GCA_026074375.1 Tanacetum coccineum
TACACGCGTAGGTCATTAAACACCCTGACTCTGATAGTGGTAAAAGGGAATTAGAGTCGCGTATGAAGTTCAATGAGTTTACTCTTCAGTGAGTGTAACTCGAAAGTGAATGGTATTCATCAGTCTAATGGCTTCATCTTTGTACTCTCTGAGTAGTAAGCTGAAGGACACCATCAAGGAGTAATCCATCAGAGGACTCATCCTCAGTGGGTTAACTCATTAGTGGGTCTTTTTAGTTTAAACTTTCAACGTATATGCTCTTCAGTAAGCTAGCTGATGAGTGTTCAGGACACTAAGGTATGACTTAGCTGGAATAAATTTAACTAACTTGTAACGGCTTTGACCTATTCAAGTAATAGTTATAACTGCATTAATGACCACGTTTAATCGGTCATGTAACCACTAATCCCTGCTATTATGGAAACTATTTATCAAGAGATTAATGGGTCGTTAATCTCTCATAATTCCATTGACTAGGGTTGAGTAATCTCTACTATAAATAGAGATCATAACATCTGCATTGAACACACACAAAAAACATAAACACTTGGACAAGGGTTACTGATTTGTGCCTAATCATTGACAAAACATTTGTATTTATCCAAGTAGATATTCGTGATACCGAAGCATTAGGGTCGAATAATTTACTTTTGGAAGTGATATCAAGATTCCAAGTGATATCTGATAACCATTTATTGCTAATTAGCTAGACACTGATTATCTTCACCCTGTATGGGCTCATAACCACCAACAATCAAAGTAAACTATTTTGTGATAATAAATGACGGTTACAATGAAGCACATGGTGGCAAACTTCTCCAAACTGGACAAGTTTGAAGGAGTGGATTTTAGAAGATGGCAAAAGAATATGCACTTTCTTCTTTCTACCATGAGTGTGGTGTATGTCCTAAACACCCAAGTTCTGATGATGTGGTCAGTTGCAACAGTAGAGCAAATTTGGAGAAGAAACAAATGGAGAATGATGACTATGTGGTATCATAGTATTCATTATTCAATGGTATGTCTGATTCATTGTTTGATATTTATCAAAATGTTAAATCTGGAAAAGAACTATGGGATTCCTTGGAGGCCAAGTATATGGTTGATGATGCATCAAGTAAGAAGTTCCTTGTAAGGGTGGAGGGTGTGGTTGTGAGTTTTCCCTCGCCACATCAGCTCCACATCATAAGAAAAACACTCAATTTATTTTTTCCTTCAACATTCCCTCAACCATTGCAGCACCCTCTCTTTCTCTTTAATTAATTATTTCATACTTTTTAGCATTTAAAAATACCCTCAAAACACAAATACCACTAAAAATACACATAAAGAACAAAATAGTATTTCTCTTTCTTAAAAGTTTTTGTCCTTTCTTATGATAAACACTCGGGACTACATTGCCGAAAAGGAAAAAAAACGAAAAACTTGTTGCAGCTTTGAAATGGTGTGGTCTTTTTGTATTTTACCTAAAATAATATTAGTGGTTTCCGTGTTACCACACCTTGACCCTAACGTGATTTCACAAATTACAAATGAATGATTCAAGAACATTGTTATGGAACAATACAATGAATTCTTGATATACTTGGTAGATTTACACAACATAAAATAAACATTGATGAGGCTATTCGGGTCTCTTGTATCATTGACAAACTCCCCCCTTCTTGAAAAGATTTTAAGCATACATTGAAACATAAGAAGGAGGAATTAACTCTTGTTGAGTTGGACAGTCATCTGTGTATTGAGGAGTCCCTCAGGGGTGCAGGATAGTGACCAAAGCCCAAAAGAGCAACAATGTTATTGGTCTATTAGTTGTCAATATGGTGGAGATAATAACTCACCTAGGTTCAATGACAACAAGGTTAAACGTAAGTATCTGGACACCAAAACTGATCCTAACAAGAAGTCTAACGTGGCTTGTTGGAAGTGTGAGAAGTCTGGACACTTAAAAAAGGATTGCAAAGGTGGAAAAGTTGGCAACAAATCCAATGGTTCAGCACAAATGGTTCATTTAACTCACTGAAAGGTTAGAATATGTTTAATAAATCTTTTCATATCTATTATCATGTTACATATATATCTGAATCTTGTTTTGTGCAGGATGATGATGTTGCATGGTAGGTCGACTCAGGAGCAACAGTTCATGTGTGTAAAGATAGATGTTGGTTCAAGACTTATAAGTCACTGAATGATGGATCTATTCTTTACATGGGAAATGAGTCAACAGCCCTGGTGCATGGACGTGGCTGTGTAGATCTTAGATTTAGTTCTGGAAAGATTGTTTCCTTGTTTAATGTTTTGCATGTTCCTAATATAAGGAATAATTTGGTTTCAAGTAGTATTTTGAATAATTGTGGTTATAAACAAGTAATTAAATCTAATAAATTTGTTTTGTCTAAACATGGTGTGTTTAATTGTTTTGGTTATTTGAGAAATCAAATGTTTAGGCTTAATATTGTTAATGATAATATTGGTTCAGCCTTTATGTCAACCTCTAAACTGAATGATTCAATCCTATGGCATGCTAGACTGGGTCATGTCCACTTTAATAGGATGCAAGATATGTCTAAGGATGGGTTAATTTCAGCTTTTGACATGGACACTAAAAAGTGTAAGACTTGCATGCTGACCAAAATAACTAAGAAGCCATTTTGAAATGTAAAACGTGAAACTGAAGTTTTGGAGCTGATCTACAGTGATTTATGTGATTTACATGCTACTCTCTCATTAGGGAATAAGACATACTTTGTGACGTTTATTGATGATGCTTCTAGGTTTTGTTATATTTATTGATTACATTCAAAGGATGAAGCGTTAAATAAATTCAAAGTATTCAAAACTGAAGTTGAATTACAACAAGGGTCCCTGATCAAAAGGTTCAGGATTGATAGGGGAGGTGAGTACATGGATACTTTGTATTTTTAGTCTGTTGGTATTATCTATGAAACAACTACTCCCTATACTCCTCAACAAAATGGTATCTTTGAAAGGAAAAAACAGGGTACCGAAAGAAATGGTTAATTTTATGTTGTCCTATTCAGGATAAAGTCAAGGGCTCTAGGGTGAAGCTATGTTAACAACTTGCTATTTATTAAATAGGATTCCCAATAAAAGGAATATGATAACCCCTTTATGAACTCTGGACTAAAAGAAAACCAAACTTGAACTACCTCAGGGTTTGGGGTTGTAAGGCAGTTGTAAGACTCCCTGATCCAAAGCTAAAAACTTTGGGTGAAAGAGGCATTGAATGAAACTTTATTGGATATGCTGAGCATTCCAAGGCTTTCAGGTTCTATGTTATTGAACCTAATGAATCAGTTTTAATTAACTCTATAATTAAATCAAGTGATGCAATCTTTGATGAGAATAGATTTTCTTCAGTCCTTAGACTAAGCCTCAGGATTCCTAATGGAACTGAAGACATTGGTGTATCAGAGGTCTTTGATGAAGTGCCTTCAGGGGTCACTGAAGAGGTCACTGATGAGGTTTTGGTCTAGCAACCTGAACCTGAAGCTGAGCTTAGGAAAAGCAAAAGAAATAGGACTCTTGGACCTGAATTTCAATTGTACTTAATTAAAAGAACAAAGGATGAGGTATTTGACCAAATTAATGATTTAACTGTTGAGGGATGACCCGAGACATTTGATGAAGCAATGGAGTCTTAGGATGTTGCTTTCTGAAAAGAAGCAATCAATGATGAGATGGATTCCATCATGGGCAACAAAACTTGGGTGTTGGCTGATCTACCTTCAGGTGGCAAACCTCTTGGTTGCAAATGGATCTTCAAAAGAAAACTGAAGGTAGATGGAACTATTGAAAAGTTCAAGGCAAGACTGGTCATTCAGGGCTTTAGACAAAAGTCAGGGATAGACTATTTTGATACTTATGCTCCAGTGGCACGTATTAGTACCATAAGACTGTTGATTGCTTTGGCATCAATTCACAATCTGATTATTCATCAGATGGATGTGAAAACAACATTCTTGAATAGTAAATTGGATGAGGATGTCTATATGAACCAACCTTACGGATTCATCATGCCTGGTAATGAAAACAAGGTGTGTAAACTGATTAAGTCTTTATATGGACTAAAGCAGGCACCTAAGCAATGGCATTAAAAGTTTGATGAAGAGGTTTTGTCTAGTGATTATTTACTTAACCAAGCTGATAAATGTGTATATAGCAAATTTGATTAATATGGTAAAAGAGTCATCAATTGTCTATATGTTGATGACATGCTGATCTTTGGCACTGACCAAATTCAGGTTGACCTAACAAAGGAATTTTTGTCATCAAGGTTCTCCATGAAGGACATGGGGGAGTCTGATGTTATCCTTGGTATAAGGATTAAACATGAAAGTAATGGAATAGCACTTTCTTAGTCTTATAATATTGAGAATGTACTGAAGAAATTCAACTACTCTGATTGTACTCCAGTGAGTACTCCTATGGATACAAGTGAGAAGTTGATGTCCAACAATGGTTAGGTTGTATCTCAACTTGAGTATTCTAGGGTGATTGGCTGCCTGATGTATGCCATGACTTGTACAGGGCCTGATATTGCTTTTGTAGTGGGTAAACTGAGTAGGTACACTAGTAACCCTAGTACTCAACACTGGCAAGTAATTCAGAGGGTACTGAAGTATTTGAAGAAAACCTTGGACTATAGACTAACTTAACTGGTTATCCTTTAGTGTTGGAAGGTTACACTGATGCAAGCTGGATCAGCAACACTTAAGACAATTCGTCTACAAGTGGTTAGGTATTCCTGCTTGGTGGTGGTGCAATTTCATAGGCTTCTGTGAGATTTCGTAAATTCAGGTAAATAAATTAATTATATTTTAACCTTATTTTCTTACTTGAAAAAATTTACTTTTCTTGTACCCAGATTCGGCAAATTTCACGTGTTTTGAGCTAAGTTTAGACTCGTGTTTGAGATTTTATTTTTCGTCTACGTGTCTATCGTCATAGTTTTAATATTTTCTATTACTTTTACATTCATTGTCGATTTTTACCTTAAATCTCCATATTTTTATAAATCTGTCGTAGAGAATACTATATTTGAAATTTAACACGTTTATAGATCATAGACAATCAACGAATTTTCCTAGTTTAAGCCTTGCGCTCTTTAATTATTTTATTTTTGTAGTATTTTTCATCTTTATATTCGAGTGTTTGATGCCGTATAACCTATTGTCTCGAACTCTTTGTTTTTATAACAAATAACGAGTTAAGTAGATTATTGGGCCTAAGAACCAAGTAATACAAAATTTTACGAAAAAAATACCCAACCAAGCCCACCCCATATGGAGGGGCCGGTTAATAAGCTAAAACAAACGCCTCTTTTATAATTTTTTTTTCTTAATTGGAAGTATTACTAGTAATTTTCCTCCCTATAAATAGCCCCTTACCTTATTCAACAACCCCACTTTTGATAAAATAAAACGAACACACAAACAAATGAAATATACGTCTTCACTCCCCTTTTTTTCTATCTAGTTCGAAAGACGTCGATAACAAGAAACCACCATTTACCATCATTCAATCTCACTCCACCAAATCTCACTTCATTAATCTTAACAAAAAACCTTCATACTCTACATACCCTCATTCAATCCCCTTACTAAACTATCCTCCATGCATCAAGATCTTGATTTCATTGATTTTTATAAAACTTGTTTCTTAGGGTTTTACATAATTAATATGCAGAAGAGCATCAAGGTATAAAGTCAAGCAGTGTTTAGAAACAATTTTGTGTGATCTCAAATCAAGTTTCTGAGTCTTTCTTTTCCTCTTGAGGTGTTCGGCCAAGACATCAAAACCATAAGGGTTGGTGGATTTGATCATCTAATTACTTCCTTATTGTTTTGTAAGTCTTTCTCCAGTTTTGATTTGGTTTAATTTTATATATACTTGCATGTAGGTTGATTGTATTTAAGAATCCATGGATTAGGAAGGCATGTTATCAATTTTTGTGTTATTAGATAATTTGATCGATTTAGTGAACGAGTTTTAGGATTGTAGTAGGTAGTTTGGTGATGTTTGAGTTATTTCGAAGGGTTTTGAAAGTTCACGCTCGATTAGGTCAAAGTTGGTGTACGATATAATTCATAATTCAAGAAAACCGATTAGTGACTTGTAAACCTGAGATTTCTTGTTGTCCTAATATCATAGAGGTCGTTCTAATGTCTTTTTAGGTACAAAATTAGGACTTTAAGATTCCTTAACAAAAACGATAAGATATAGCCTGGATAGAAAGTATGGAAAGTGGAATGGTAAAATTCTGCATAGGGTGTTTTTATGCAGAATTTTTGGTCACCTTACGAGTACCATATCTTGGTCAATTTAAAAGCTTTTCTAGGTTTTCTTTCCTTGATTCTAAAAACTAAGTGCGCGAGTCCCTACTGTTCCACGAAAGAGGGTACGCGAGTTTTTAGTAAGTATATGTGTAGTCAAAAGTGAATTGCCAAACAAGTTGTCAAAACTCGTATTCCCTGGTCCAGAATTTTGGGCTGTAAAAATTAGTGAGCAGCAGATCAAAACATAATATTTTCACTAGACGAAACACACAGTAAGCTATCTTCATAATGTGTATAAGCTTCTGGAATTTTTCTAGACTTTTATGTATAGTTTAAAGGGGTCAGATGGTGTCCAAATTTTGCAAAGTCCAGCAAACCCTATTTTGAGATATGTTACGTTAATGTACTTTTGAAAAATGGTTTGTTAGCCTCAAAATATTGAGCCAAACAGAAGTCCTTCGTATTTACGTAAAAGAGTCTCGGTCATTTCAATTAGTTAATAGTTGTAATATAAAATATGCCGTAATACGGCTCGATAGTTAATTCTAATATTGTATATGTTTCGGGTTTAATCCCAAGCAAAACCCGAGCCCGAGTCCTGAGTTGAAATAACCCGCAGGGTCATTTAATGCGACGTGGTAATAAAACTCTTTTCTATTTAAGAAAATATATAGTTGTTTAAAATAAGAAATCCTTTTTCCTTTCGCCAAAACTCTCCTCATCTCTCTCTCTTCTTTCTCTCTCTAAAACAACGCACCATCCTTTCCTCTTTTCTATATCAATATTCGTGTATAAAGATTATAAATGTTATATGTGATTACGGATCCTACAATTGGTAGTCGAAGAGCTTCAAGGGTGATTTGTGTTTGATTAGCATATTTCCGGGCATATTTGTTCTAAAGCCACGCACAAAAGCTTATTTGAGCTTAATTTGTTAGTTAATCTTGTGGTTTTTCTTGTTACTAATGCTAAAGAAGTTCATGTGTTGCCACTACAAGTGATTAACAAGGCTCAAGTTCGAAATCTAGCTTAAAAGATTCGAATTTATTTGGTGTTCATCATGGAGAGTTGCCTAATTTTGGTCGATTCTCAAAGAAATACGAGTTAAGGTGTGTTTAAACTTGATATACACACTTAGTATTGCATGTTAGAACCTTGATTCGTGGATAGAAAAGCTTAATTGAGCGATTTTGTCAAATTCAAGCTTGTGTTCATCGTGGAGGGTTGCTTATTTAAGTATTTGTTCTTTAAGGCGGTTTGACTAGCTAGGGGACAAGATCTACAATTTAAGGAAATAGTCAACGGCGGTTTGTTATCCACAGTGGCGAGTTGTGTTTTATATTAATAAAATATTACACGGCGAGTTGTTAAAACCAGGTGGCGGTTTGCATTGTATTGTGGCGAGTTGACAGGTTCCAAGGCGAGTTGCTTATTATATTGAGATAAAAGCAAACGTTATTCTGCCCAAATTAAAAACACATGGTGGTTTGCTTAGGAGGCGAGTTACCAACTGGCAGCGGTTTGCTTTATTTTATTGCCGGCAAGTTACTCAGTTTCAACGGTGGTTTGCTATATTTTATTGGCGGCGGTTTGCAATCACAGGCAACGGTTTGATTATTTAAATAGGCGGCGTGTTAGTCATCTATAGACTGTTAATTGCTTTGGCATTAATTCAGAATTTAATTATTCATCAGATGGATGTGAAAACAGCTTTCTTGAATGGTGAATTATATGAGGAGGTCTATATGAACCAACCTCAGGGATTCATCATGACTGACAATAAAAATAAAGTGTGTAAACTAATTAAGTCTTTATATGGACTGAAGCAGGCACCTAAGCAATGGCATTAAAAGTTTGATGAAGAGGTTTTGTCTACTGATTATTTACTTAACCAAGCTGATAAATGTGTATATAGCAAATTTGATTAATATGGTAAAAGAGTCATCATTTGTCTATATGTTGATGACATGCTGATCTTTGGCACTGAGCAAATTCAGGTTGACCTAACAAAAGAATTTTTGTCATCAAGGTTCTCCATGAAGGACATGAGGGAGTCTGATGTTATCCTTGGTATAAGGATTAAACATGAAAGTAATGGAATAGCACTTTCTTAGTCTTATAATATTGAGAAGGTACTGAAGAAATTCAACTACTCTGATTGTACTCCAGTAAGTACTCCTATGGATACAAGTGAGAAGTTGATGTCCAATAATGGTCAGGTTGTATCTCAACTTGAGTATTCTAGGATGATTGGCTGCCTGATGTATGCCATGACTTGTACAGGGCCTGATATTGCTTTTGTAGTGGGTAAACTGAGTAGGTACACTAGTAATCCTAGTACTCAACACTGGCAAGTAATTCAGCGGGTACTGAAGTATTTGAAGAAGACTAAAAGCAAACACTGATGCAAGCTAGATCAGTAATATTGAAGACAATTCGTTCACCAGTGGCTGGGTATTCCTGCTTGGTGGAGGTGCAATCTCTTGGGCTTCCAAGAAGCTAAATTGTATCACCAGTTTAACAATAAAATATGAATTTGTAGCTTTAGAAGCTGCTGGTAAGGAAACCGAATGGTTGAGAAACCTGATCCTTGAGATTCTATTATGGTCCAAACCTATAACATCTATTTCTATCCGTTGTGATAGTGTTGCTACATTGGCAAAGTCTTATAGCCAAATGCACAATGTGAAGTCTAGACACTTAGGTGTCAGGCATAACATGATTCGTGAACTTATCATGAATAGGTGATATTCATAAAGTTTGTGAGGTCTCAACAAAACTTAGCTAATCACTTGACGAAGGGATTGGCTAGAGACTTGGTTTTCAAGTTTGATGAAGGGATGGGTTTAAAGTCCAACTTAGTCACTGAATGCTAAAACACCTAACTCCCTCCTGAGGAGACTTGAGAGCTGAGTTCAATGTGGAAAGATGAACGTTCAGTGTGGAAAGCTGAACGTTTAGTGAACTAGAGCACATGTTTTACAATCATCCCAAGGATGTGCTTGGAACCTGCTGAGAAGGAGGATGAAGCATTTACTGCTTAAGGGCTAATTTATTTGAACATGAATAAAGATGAACCACCTATATGAATGTTTAGGTTTTTTTGCTTCGTGGAACTATGGAATTTTGGCTCTTATAACATTTATAAATTGGATATGGACACATGGCATGTATAGTATCAGGAGCGTTAAAGTGTTTGAAAACTTATGTGTATTTTATCTTTAGGTATTTAAATGGGTTGAAGGGTTCAATTCTTAGAACACCCTGATTCTCGAATATTTGAACATGTAATGTACTAAGAGGGAAATTTAATCCTTAGGATATTTACGTTTATGCACTTGTTTTGTTTTATGTTTAATTTTCATGCAAAGGAAGTGAAGTAAATTTGGGGAGGATTGTTAGAAAATTTAGTGCACTTAGGGCTCAGTTCATACCGGGTAATGGGACTGGAGATAAGGGGTGTACACCAATAGGTCACTAAACACCCTGACTCTGATAGTGCTAAAAGGTAATTCAAGTCGCTGATGAACTTCAGTGAGTTCATTCTTCAATGAGAGTAACTCTAAACAGAATGGTATCCATTAGTCTAATGGCTTCAGCTTTGTACTCTCTGAGTAGTAAGCTGAAGGACACCATAAGGGAGTAATCCATTAGAGGACTCATCCTCAGTGGGTTAACTCGTCAGTGGGTCTTTTCAGTTTGAACTTTCAACGTGTATGCTCTTCAGTGAGCTAGCTGATAAGTGTTCATGACACTGAGGGAAGACATGTGACAATTGTGACCAAATCAGGTTAGTTTAACCGTTAGTGCTAGCTTGACTATCTGTTATGTGATTCAATTTAGGTACATACGAGATTCATGGGTTACATATGTGTGAATGATGCAAGAAATGGATGATATAGTCATTTCATTTCGTTGGAAATGATGCATATGAAAATGAAGATTTCTAGTGGTTGCAATTATTTTATTTATGTTGGAATAATTTATCGTATGTACATCATTAAGTTTCGGTTCAAGTTTAGTTAGTTAATCAAGGTTCGATAATTTAATTATATTGTAAGCAATAAAAATATTTAAGGAATATTATAGGTAAAGTAAATATTTTCTAGTTAGTATCTATAAGTAAATATGTAATAAATAATTTTATTTATATATATATATATATATATATATATATATATAAGCCCAGCCGAAAATAATTATAAAAAAAATAAATATATATATTAAGGGTGTGTTTGGATCGACTCAAAGAAGGAAAAAAAAAGAAAACAAGTTTGAGTTGTATTAGGAAACAAATATCCAAAAATCCCTTATAAATAGTTTTTATTATCAAACCCTAAATCACTTTTTCTCCACCCTTCTCCTTTGTGTCGACATCAAGAAACAAGAAAACAACCATACAAAAAATTTGAAGATTTAAAGGTTTTTGGTATAATCACTAACTTAATCTTTAAAGGTTTTTGGTATAATCACTAAAAATTTGAAGATTTAAAGGTTTCTCCACCCTTCTCGTGTGTTTTCAAGATTTAAAGGTTTTTGGTATAATCACTAACTTAATCTTTTTCTTTAATTAAAAATTATATAACTTTTTAATTGGTGGAATTAGGGTTTTATAAAAATTCAATAAACATGTTAGTATGATCATTAATTATTGATTAGGGTGTAATTAGTAGCGTATGGATGCGTTTGGTTAGGTTTAATTGTGGTTAAATCCGGAATTAAAACTGGACAGAATTTTAGGTCAACTTGTAAGAGTCATAACTCGATCATACAGATGAGTTTGATAGATTTTGTTGGCTCTAAAATTAACTACAGAGAGTCTACTTTCCAAGAAATATGGTTTCGTGAATTGCATCTGAGTTGAAGTCAGTCAAAATATTTTTACAAGATTCGGTGTCGAATCTGAGTTTTCAGGTCAGATTTATGTTGTGTTTGTGAAGTCAAAAACCCTATCAAAACAAATTTTCTATTCATGAGGTTGCTACCAGAGTAAGTCCTAGGTTTCTAGTAACTCTAGTATTTTTCTTAGATTTTTGCAAGGTGTCTAAGTATGCTTAATGAGGTTAAACATTTTGGTGTGCGATCAGATCCGAATTTGGTCAGTTTGTGTTGTTGATTTTTTTAAAAATAGTTAGCCATGTTTTCATTGGTTGGAAAAATTGCAGTAGTTTCATAACTCATTGAAGTTGATGTCATTCAAATTTGGGAGTCAGATGAGGTCATTTAGTTTTTTTTTTTAAATTTGTAAAGTGGCGTTAAATTTCTGCAATAAACTGAAAATGTAAACATTAGTTTAAAACATGTTTAAAGCTTAGATAATGTGTAGAAATCATGATGGGATATTTATAAATATATTTTAGACATTAGTATCCATCAATTGAAAGGTTACATGTATATGGTCGTTAAGCCTTGTTCATGTGTAACCCGTTAATTATGTTGTATAGATTATTGCTTGGATTATTGTGCGCATTTTTGAAGCTTGAGCTGAGTTTCTCATAACCCCTTTTAAATGTTTTCTTGGGGTGAAAATGGATACAAAATGCTTTTGAAATGTTTTTTTTGCTATGATTAAATGGTTTTGAATTGGTTTTGTTTGGACATGGTTATATAGTAGTTATGCGATATAATTGTGTTCATGTTTACATGATACATACATGGATACATAGATACGTGAGTTGCTTGTGACATTCCAGCCAAACGTGGTAACTCTTAATGATGGATACATGATTGATACATGGATACAATGCTAGCTTATTGTGATGTTGGATCGGGGGTAACGCCTACCTACTTCTGATATGATTTGTTATGATATGAGACTGAGGATGCATGCTATTAATCGTATGATTGTCCAACTTTTATTATATGTTTACAGCTTATTATTTGTTTTATGCTTAAACCTACGAGCTCACCAGCGTAATGTTGACACTTGAGAGTATCCATTTTCAGGTGAAGTTAGAGAAGCTTAAGAGGATTGAGACTACTTAGCTAGTGAGACTTTAGGTTCCCTGCATCGAAGACTTACTAGTTAATATTTCCATTTTATGTTTGATATACTTTCATATTTGGTACTTTGTTAATTTGAATTTTCATTTATATGACTATGTATTGTTATGGTTAAGATTAACCTCAATACAAGTCCCCTCTTGTGTCAGGTGTCATCATAACATTTTGATTTTTTTAATGTTATTGCATCTTAGTTATTCTCTATTGCGACATGAATGTGTTGTGATGATGCTTATCATGTTACTCCTTGTGTTTCCGCCTTGGCGGGGTGTGACAGATTGGTATCAGAGCTACTGGTTATAAAGAAGTAGGTGGTTTGAACTAGACTATAACCTAAGAGTCCTTCATATAGCTTCATAATAGGATCTATATGAGTAGCTATCTAAGCGTTTTATTTTCTTGCTTTTCTCCAAGTTCTATCTTGACCTACGGGCTACTCGATATAAGAAGATCCAGAAGATGAGCCAATTGAGGAGGAGCCTCTCAAAGAACTGAAGGAGGAAGAGTAGTTAGAAGAGTCGAAGGAGGAGGCCGACTCAAATCTCCTGTCGGATGCTCGTAGCAGGCCTGGTCCCACGGAGTCAGATGACTCTTGCGAAAGCAAAGTCAAACCCAACCGAGGCCCAACATAAGTTTATCGCGTCTTTTACCTCGACACATTGCTGTCGATGATTTATTTCGGATATTACATATTTTTGGGCACTTCGAAACCTTCATTTTCTTTCTGTCATTTTCTATTTTATCTTTATATAAATATTGCTTTGATGGAGCATCGTTTTTGTAAAGTCGTATAAGATGTGGAATGTGGTATATGTATATATATATATATGCGTTATCATTGAGATGTGTAGTCTTGGAAGTAAGTACACGTGTAAAAGGATGCAATTATAATTATGGGTGGCCAACATAATTATTAAGGCATCACACACGTATACTTGTGACCATGATTGCATTGATCGGTGTTTGTTGGTAAGGTGGTAGCGTAAGATGTTGTGATATGTGCGTTCATGACAAGGATAGTTGTATAGTTGGGGAATTCTTCTCTTAACTAATGTGGATTATGTTAGGCTTAGTTGTTTAGTCAACAAGTTTCCTTTCTGCCTAACGATTAAAAATATCTCGGATACCTCTTATTACTACTATTACAATTATTGAGTTTGTTCGTCTGCTCGATTATTCGTTCGGATATCTAACCCTCATTTTAGCATTCCTTGTTCGTACCATGTCTGTACGGATGTTCTATTGTTCCCATTCAGCGTCTTGATATATATTGGTTGTTCGGATCTGCTGCTTTTGGCTATTGGTACATTTTATTGGTTCTTTCCTGACATTGATTACTCGTATGAATATCTAATTTTTCTTTCAAGCGGTATTTGTTCGTAACAAGTTAGTACGGATATTTACTCCCTTCTATATATCTATATATATATACATATATATATATATACATATATATATATATATATATATATATATATATATACATATATATATATATATATATCATTTAGTTTTCGTAACATGTTTGCAACATGTTAGTACTGATTTTTCTCTGTGTTGTCCTTTTGATCGTTAGTAGGGATGAGTCCTTATGTTCTTTATTTGGTTCGTAATGTCTTTGCATGAATTTCTATGGTACGTGTTCATTTGACTTTTATTTTGACTATATGGTTCCTTGTACTCTCTTTTGCCATCGAATCATAGATTTGTGTTAGAGTCTTTACGGTATTTTGCAATCCCTTTTGGTATTACGATGTCCTTTGTTTTAGTAACATATTTTATATTGATGTTGAATTATGAAAATTCTTTTGAAGTATATCTTGATGGTTTTTGGGAAAAATTATTTTTGAAATGATTTTATGAATACTATGACACCGCTTTTATGTGAATGTCTCTTTATTTTTATGAAAACTATGTTTATGATGAGGTGTCATTTTGTACACTTTTGCGGGGTCATTTAACCCCCTAAATCATGCAAATATGACCAGATTATGTGCTTAATCATTTATTTTCATGTTTTTAGTACTTGGAGGGCATTTGTAGGAAATATTTCTTCAAAGGATTTAGTGTAGAGTCGTAGTCTTGTCCGTTTCTACTCTAAATGAGCTACAGCGCGTGGAGACAGCGTCACGAGTTCCAAGCGACGGCGTCATGATTTATAAAGCGACGGTGTCAGAGATTTTACGATGGCGTTAGAATGTAGCCGGCCTAAAGAAACCCTAAAAAATTTGGCGTCACAAGATAAAGAAGACTATTCCACTTGTGCGCTAAGTATCAGATGTTGTTTTGATCATAACTCCTTCATACGAACTCGGATTCTGACGATTCAATAGCCTACGTGATCACAGCGAGAAAATCTACAACTATACGAAAGATGATGATGCAACAGCGTCGGGATTTTTGGTGACGGCGTCAGGATTGCCGACCTAAGGTTTTCTTATAAATATAGCCTCATAACTTTGTTTTTATCAAGCCCCCAACCCTAAGTCCGATTCTAGGGTTTGGGTAGGTGTTTTT
>BQNB010109442.1:4795-20835 GCA_026074375.1 Tanacetum coccineum
TTTCCTTGAACCAGATCTCCATAACCAAGAATCGGTGAAATTTGATCATTTCCAAACTTCACTGTACCCAGAAATTTCTCCACAAAATTAGTTAGAAGTTTGAGATTTCTCGTCATGTGCTTTGAGCACCCAGAGTTGACGATGAATAAGATTATCTCTACGAGCTGCAAAAGAATTAGAAGACAATGGAGTATTTGACACAGTGGAACACCTAGGAGTTATAGGTTCTAAAATATTAGCAGTTTCTAGATGCATTTTCTAAAGGCATACTAACATTTGTGTTGACATTTCCTATTAGGGACTTAGGTTTCCATTTGATCCGGATGGTGTAAACTTAGGATACCACCAACTACATGTCTTACTAACATGCTCATATAGCTTCCTAGTTGTGTGTCTAGGTTTCTGGTTAGTGGAATCTGAATCAACTGTTCTCTTAAGGGGTGTTGCAACAGATTGGTTCACTGTTTGCATGGGTTCTCTAGTACTAATAGGCACAACAATTGGCTGTTTAGTCCTAGAATTCACGCCATTAATATAATGAAGAACACACATATCATTGTTTTCATTCAGCATACATTTTCCGCAAGTAACACAAACAAAGTTTACATTCGAGGTCTTAGCATTCAAACTGTCATTAAAAGCAGTTACAGACGTTTTATTATTAGAAAACATAAAATTCCTACGGTGGTCTTCCATTTCCTGCTTCTTCCATTGACTATTGTTAGACATGACTCTATCTTTGAATTGATTGCTCTTAAGCTATGGCCTGCTAACACTAGTAGTGGAAATTACTCCTGTATAGAAAGATACGCGTTTGTTAGTTTTCCTAATGTCTTGAGGCAACTAAGGTGTTCTAGTTTGATCAGGCTTTGTGTGCACTTTATACATTCCAGATGCAATCACATTAGTGTTATTTAAAATTGACTTCTCATTCATTTATGCAGTGACTGGTTTTGAAAAATCAATTGACACATTATTTTTGGTAACTGACTTTGACTTTGAAAAATCTTTCTTTTCAAGAGAATCTGAAAAAATAGCCGGTTTTCCTAAAACTGGTTGTCTTTGACTTTTAAAAGCATTCGGTTGTCGAATAACTGATGATTTTTCAAACTTAGTTTCCACATATTTTCCTTTCATCGTTTCAATGAGTTTCTGCAACTCACTTATTGCAATTCCTTTGTCTTGTAATTGAGCTTTCAAGTCTTGAATTTCAAAGTATTGTTCACGTTCTTTTAGAAATAACTTTGACTGATTGTCTTTGAAAGATTTGTCATTTTTTATCATTTCTTTACATTGTTGTAAATCAAGTTTAAGATTAATCGCATGTTTCTGAAGTGCTTCAAAACTCTTTGACATTGTTCTACTTTTTGAAAGTTCTTTTTCAAGACGGTCACATTTTTCCAAAGTTTCCAGATAATCACATTACAAATTAGTAACTTCATCCAGATCAGTGTACACACCACGTATTGCATTCATGTGATCAGCATAGTAACATTCCCTTGAAAGTCGGTCGATTTCATTCAAAAACTGTGTTTTTTGAGTTTCCAGTTGAGACTTGAGAGTGTCTACTTCATGTTCAAGAGAATTAAGGTATCTCAAATCAGCAACCATTTTCTCGTTCAAACACAAGTGAAATTTTTCTAAGTCCACATTGATTCTTCTAATTTGGGGGCAAAAATTTCCTTCAATTGTGTTTTGAATAAAAGGATCTATGTTACCAAAATATGTTCTTTAGCGATTGCTTGTTTGCAACGTTCCACTCCATCAAAAATCGTGTCAACACTCTTTTTAATTTTGAAAAGTTCTTTAGAGCTTTTACACTTTTGATCCCAAGGAATGGATTCATCCATTCGTTTTTCTAACAGAGTTGTTTGTTTACGAAAAGTCTCTTTGGAAGTTTCATTATTAGAAGATGTATGACTCATCTTTGACGTTGTTGGAAAATAGTGTTGTTCAGGCGACTTTTCCCGTTGTGGAACGAACAAATCATAAAGATTATTCAACTGGTCATAATCAAAAGGTCTGATTAAATCGCTTAATTTTGATCGACTTTCGTTGTCAAGACGAATCGTTTCGTCAGATTCAGAGGCTAACATTAAAGCAAGATTATCATTATAGCAACCTATATCATACAGACGAGGATTCGCTCTTTGAGCTTTCTTGAGGAACTCAGGTTTTGCAAAACTCGTTTTACAATTACGATTAAGCATATTCATTGTTTGAACAGATTGACCGGTTTTATATACAATATCATCCAAAACCTTGACTTTGTTTTCTAAAGCAATGACTTTATCAAGTTCTTTGTCTTCACGAGTTTTGTAAAACTTAATCTGAGCCTCTTTTTCTTGTGACATTATGGAGATGGTTTCTTGATGTGCACAAAGCTCCTTTTTCATATCCGAAATCGTTTGATTTAAATCATTTATTTTTCGAGTATATGCATTAGATGACTTTTCAAAATCGATTTTGTATGACATTAAATCCCCTTTAGCTTTTGCACAATCAATTTCCACCTTTGACGCATAATTCACATCATTATACTTATCAAGTTCCGCTTGGAACTTCTTAAGGTCTTTAAACATCAACTGATTAGTCTTAGACAGTTCATTGTTTGCTTCTTTGAAATGGTTATTTGATGATTCTAAACTTTTATTTTTAGTTTTGAAATCCTCAATTTCACCTTTCAATTTATCAACTAAAGCCTTGTTTGATGATTCCAAAAATTTATTTCGGTTTTTGCTGTCATCAATTTCACATTTTAGTTTCTGAATTAAAGAAGCAAGCAAATCACGTTCTTGATCAAGATCATCAGTTTCATCCTGGTCATCCTGAGCTCTATCATAACATATATCCGATGAATCAATAGTGATATTGGTGTCACCTTGTTCCGTCAGATATATGTCATTACTAGATTCAGGTTGCTCAGGATGTTCATTTTCCATGGCAAACACATTATAGTTGTCATTATTGTTTTGTACCTTATGCATTGGCTCATCATCAAAGATTGGTCCAGAATTGTCAACTGGATCTGGAGTAACCTCTTGAATCTGTGCCATGTACATATAATGTGCTTCCAATTCCTGATCATCAGACTCATCATCAGTATCATCTTTCCAATCAGCTTGTTCTGCATTCAACTGAACCTCAGCTTCCTCTTGTTTACACAATAACATCTTTTCCTTGTGATAAGCTGCATCCTTTACTCGTTTCGGTTTCTGACATTCCCTTGATACATGCCCATATTCCTTGCAGTTATAACACTGAATCCCAGACTTCTGCACAACCGGAGTACCTACATTTTCCCTAGCCCCAGCAACATTAACTGCCCTCTGATTATCATACCCAGTTCCTCTGTTGATTCTTGGAGAATTATCTTGATTAGCTCGACTGGTGTTTGATGAAGTTCGAAGGTTGTTGTTGGTAGGTTTGTAGATTTTCTTGAACGAGAGAGAAATTAAAGCCATGAGTTTGTCAATCTCCTTTTCCTTTGACATTTCCTCATCTTCAGTAACCGTAGCAGGTTCTGGATCATAAGTAGGAGCAGAAGAGGTAACAATTGCTTTTCCTCTGTTTCTGGTAGACTGTTGCGATCTGGTGGAGGAATATTGAGTGTTTTGAGTAGGATGGTTTTGATGATGGTAAACTGGTTGTTGTTGAGCAACAAGTGCAAGTGGATTAGCAGTACGTGCTAGTCTTTCAGCTCTTATCTCATTGACTTCATTCTGGTGTTGCTTCAGAATGTCATAAAGCTTGTGATAGGAGACAGTCTTCAGCTCTTGACTCTGCTTAACAAGTGTCACAAACCTTTGCCATTCTGGTTGTAGTTGAAGTAAGAACTGGACATTCACTTGATGATTTGTAACATGACACTGATTTCTGACAAGCTCATTCATCATCTTGTAAAACCGTGAGTAATACGATTCAAGTGATTCACCATCCCGTGATGTGAATTTTCCAAACTCCCAATATAAATTGGTTTCAAGATCTTGAACATTGATTGATTCACCTTGTTTCAACCTTTCAATGGCTTTCCACATTTCACATGCATTCGGACAAGCATCAACTGTGGAGTAGATATCGTTATCTATCCCTGTGAGAATGATCTGAACGGCTTCAGCTTCAGCATTCAGTTGATCTCGTATGTCTTGTGAAACATTCTTATAGTTCTCCATATACCTCTCTGTAGTTGTTTCAGAACTACCTTCAGCAACTGGAACTGTCTCCCGACTAAGTATTTCTATTTATTATATGAAATCGATACATTTTCCCATATGTAAATGTAACAAATATCTTTTTATGAAGCTTCTTTTCTCTGACATGGATGGTACAACTTCTAAAGTTCTAGTAGATTCAGCTTGTTTTGATGAGGAGGGTCTCCCTATGGAAACATTTTCCAACTATTAAATTTGGTATTAAGTACATGTAGTGCTCGTGTTGGATAATAATTTCTATATGATGTTTCTTTATGACTAGATTGGAAATTTTAATTTGAAAGTTCTGGAAGTTTTGATTTGTGTTTGCAAAAGTATGTTTGTGCAATACTGACACAAACTTGGCGGAGACAAAGATCTAAACCCGTATAGACACATTATGTGTCATGATAGGTGTATCACCATATACCTTTATCGTCTGAACTTTTGCTGACACTTATTATATGTGATGAAAAAGTTAATTTATCTTTGATGACACTTGTTAATACTAATAATGCCTAAAAACGTTATTTATATTTTTCGACCTCTCAACGTTTTGATAATAACAAAATATAAAAACGTTTACAATAAAAATAAACGTCTATAAATTATTAAATGTAAAATTTCATTTCTAAGATTAGTGATCACTTAAGGTATGGACAAACAAAATAATTAAGCATGATTAGTGATCAAGAAAATATTTTTCTCTTAATCCTCACTTTTAATTCTACAAAAGTATTTTTTCAAAAATACTTTTACAAAATATTTTTCTATTAAATAAAAGTTTTATTAAAAACTTAAAATTTGAAATTCAAATTTTCCCCCAAAACGAAAGCTTCTACACCAGATACAACCTTCCCCACAAAAAGACAAAAAAGGGAGCGGAGTCTAGGCGGCGGCCCCCTTATATATAAGGGACCACCGGGACCGCCCCCAGATGACCGTTGGGATTCCCTGCCTATAAATACTGCTCCATTCCCAGCAGAAAAATCATTCCTCTTTGCACGAAATTTTTCAGTCTTTTCTTTCTCTCTCTAAACCTTCTTTCTCTTACTAAAACTCTTGATCACTAACATACTTAGATCTTGTTTTAAGTGATATATCTCATTTTTATAATCTCTTACCTCTCATTCAAGTTCAAGAGAAGAACACTCGTATTCGTCAAGAAACGAAGTGTTAATTAGTGATCTCTCCTCTTTTCTTCTAAGTACCAAAACTCTATTGTATTTATCTTGTGTATTTGTGTGATTCGGATATCGTATAGATCCGATAGAGTAGATCTTGTGAGTGTGTATATCTTGTGAAGTGGTAGATTGGTTCTAGCTAAGATTAGGACTCGACATTTAGCTTAGTGTCGAAAAATAACGTAAGCGACGTGTAAACGGTTTTCTCTGCCTAAAGGGAGCTTGTTGACATAGTGAAATCTCGAGTCGGATACTCGGGGAGTGGAGTAGGGCGAAGAGGTGCTTCGTAGCCGAACCACTATAAAATCTTAGTGTCTTGGTTTGGTTGTTTCTTTCCTTATCTCTTTACATTATTATTGTTGATTATCGTGTTTTAGTTTAGATAGTTATTGCTTGTTCATATTGTGATTTGATTGAACATATAACTCGGATCTATAGATTTTTGAAAGTAAACTTTTGAAACATAAAACAAACGTGTAAACTATTCAACCCCCCTTCTAGTTTCCACAATTGGTATCAGAGCAAGGTCACTCAAGATTTTTAAAATATATTGTATTTTAAAGCTTGGATCGATCTATGGATTCTGACAAATATCTAGAAGGGCAATCTATGCAAAGACCACCACTCTTTGAAAGCGATAGTTTTATTTATTGGAAAAATAGATTCAAGACATATGTTAAATCAAAAGATCTAGATCTTTGGCATATTATTACCAATGGTGATTTTCAACTATGTACAAATCAGAAACTAAATTAGATGAAGGTTATCCCTTTTTGAAAAAACAAACCATTGATCTCATAATAAGTGACTTGCGAAAAATAAATGAAGCAAAAAAATGGTTATTTACAAATGCTTTGCCAGAAAAGAATATGAAAGAATTTATCATGTGTAAACACGGCAAAAGAAATTGTAAACTTTGTTAATCATCCATCAAGGTAATAGCCAAGTCAAAGATAACAAGATCGACCTTTTGGTACAACAATATGAACAATTCGTCATTTCGAAGACGAATCTATAGATAGTGCTTTTGCTAGGGGGGAAATTTTTTTAATACTATTATTACTAGTCTTAAAGCCCTTGATGAAGGTTATTCTAGTAAGAACTACGTAAGGAAGTTTCTTAGAGCTCTACATCCTAAATGGAGAGCAAAGGTCACGGCGATTGAAGAGTCGAAAGACTTAACATCACTATCTCTTGATGAGCTCATTGAAAACCTCAAAGTCCATGAGGCATCATCAAGGAAAAAAAGATTCTAAATTAGTCAAGCAAAAGTGTAAAAGGAAATCTACTTGCTTTAAAGGCTAGAAAGAAATATAGTGATTGAAGAGTGTTTGACTTCCGGCAGTGAAGACGAAGAGTACGTCATGGCGGTAGAGGACTTCAAGAGTCTTTACGAAGAAGATGGTAGATTCGTAAGACAACCTTGGAACGACAAAAAAGACCTTTCAAAGAAGCCAAGACGACAAAAACAGAAAAAGTTGAAAGGAAGTGCTTTTGATGCGGAGATCCAAATCCATCTATTGGAGAATGTCTAAAAGCCACCGAGAGACAAGAAACCAAAGAGCTTTGTTGGAGTTTTCTGGAGCGATATCGGTGAAGAAGATGATGAAAAGGTCAAAGATGAAACGTGTCTTGTAGCTTACGCATCAAGTGAGGTATGTTCCAAATTATCTTGCTTTAGTGATGAAAACTCATCAATTGATGATTTAGCTTTAGACAACGAATATGATAAGTTATGCAAAATGAGTCTAAAGATAATCACTAAAAACAAAAGTTAAAGTACTAGAAATAGTCTCGAAAAAATGAGCTTAGGAATTAAAAGATAAATGTTCAACTCACGAAAAATAAGGGAGTTGATCTCGGATTTGTGAAAAGTGTCCTGTACTTAAAATTGAGAAGAAAAACTCAAAGATGAATCTACTAGTTAAACATAATTTGAAGAGTCACATTGCTTAAATGAATTGATAATAATTCAAAAAACTCCAGTGAATAAATTAGGTTTAAGGTTTAATTTTTTTTATCTTTTACTTATACTAAAAAGAAAAGGAAAATATTTTTTTTACTTTTTTTTTATATTTTATGATTTTTTGGATTTTTGAATTATAAAACAAGAATGAAACTTTCGAGGGTGAAAGGATATTCAAACCAAATAAACTAAAAACGAAGGAATCTTAAACACTAATCCCAGGCAGCGGCGCCAAAAACTTGATAGCAGTTTTATATACCCAAAATATATATATAAAATAAAATACTTCAAAGAGCACTTAAGAAAATTCCCTAAGGAAAATTCACTCTCAAAAATATTTATAATATAATATATAATACGTATATTTAACCGGATAAATATGATCACCCGGGTCGTTTTCCCCAACGACTAGTGAAATTGAAACCTTGTTTAAGCTTAGATTATGATTTGAATAAGAAAATAGATGATTTGATGATCTATTACTACTAAATAAAAAGAAACAATTAAAATTGAAAATTAAAGGTAAATTAAACAATTAAACAAATACGGAAAACAAATAAAACGCGTCAATTAAGCAAAAAGACTAAAATTAAATCCTAAAATCGCAAACTAAGTTTCTAAACCTAAATTAGGATAAAAGAAAATTTTAAGAAAAAGAAAACTATTTTTTCTTTTTTTCTTTTTGATTATTTTTGAATTTTTTTTTTATTAATTAAAAAACTATTTAATTCTAATTAAATCCTAAAAAAAGTAAAGAATTGCAAGTAATTGAAATTATATTTTTCCTAGATAAAACAAAGAAAAAGAAAATTTTAGAAAGAAGAATCACTATTTTTGGGTTTTTAGATTTAAAGATATGAATTTTCTAAGATTTAAACTAATTAAAAACTTTTAAAAGTAATAAAACTATTAAAAGTAAAATCCTAAAATTTTTATAAAAAGTATACTAAGAAGAAAAAGTGCAGAAATTTATAAAAATTAAAAGCCCTAATTTTTTACTTTTTATAAAACTTTAATTAAACTTATTAAAAACTAAACCTAAATACTAATTAAAATTAATTAAACTAATTAAAAATTAACCTAAGGACTAACGGTGCAAAGGGAAAAAGGACTACTGAGTAACAAGCTACTACGAATGGAACTAAATAAAAAACTTAAAAAGTTACAAACTCAGCCCCTTAAAGCCCAGCCCGATTCACAAATTTAACCCCATTAATCGCCCAAATAATGTGAACTTTAAAAAGTGGCTTAATAATTAAAAACTCAAAAAGAAGAAAGTGTAGAAAAAGCTGGGTGAGTAAACTTTAATAAAAAGCAATATGGGTTGAATCCCATATATAAGCTCATAAAAAGCTTATCCATAAGCCTGACCTCAGTGAATAAAAAGAGAGGCTTATCTTTGGTTTTTACTAAATCAGCTAAAAAAGCTGCAAAAAAATTCAAAATAAAAAAGGAAAAGTGAATGAAAAGCTCATATGTGCATCTAAACTATTTTCGAAAACTAAAAGGCTTAAAAAACTCTTAATCCTATCTGAAAATGATAAGCAAGAATAGCTAAACTCAGGAAAAACCAAAAAGGCACAAAATTCTTAAATAGCAAAAAATCTCAAAAAGCTAAAACTAACTATAAGCTTCTGATAAACTTAACAAACAACTTATTAACTATCTATTTAAGCAATAAAATCAGCTACCTTAAGCTAGGAATCAAATTTTAAGAAACCTAGTATAATTACCTACAGTTTTTGTATTTATAGGCTGTTTTAAAGCAGTCTTAAGCAAAAATTAAGCTAACAAATGAAGTTGAAATGGAAAATAAATCAGTTGACTATCCTAAGCTATATAAAACAAAACAATCCAAATCAAAGGGCCTTATTTTTTTATTTTTTTAATTCCTATTTTAACTAGTCCTAAACTTAAGCTTAAAGATCAGCAGTACTACCTAAAGTTTTTTTGTTATTTAGTACTGCTGGTGCAATTGGCACAAACAAAGACCAATAGTGCAGGCACCCTTGATGTTTGGTGCAGCACTAAACACTCTCTTTGAGTGTAGACAAACACAAAACAAGCACAAACAAAAGCCTAGAGGACCTAACTCAAAAATAAGCAATCCTAGTTTAAGATTTAAAGTGTAACGCTGGTGCTAGAACCCCTTTTAAATTACGCCAAAACTTTTTTCAATTTCAAAATTACAACCTATAAAAAAACAATTTAAAACATGTTTAATTTGTAAAAACTCAGCTGACTCAAGTGTTTTGCATAAATTTTTATTGACTTTGAATGTCCAAAATAGCTTAGCACAAACACCCCTTCAAACTTTCGACAAGATTGACAAAGCTTTTTAAATGAAATTTCAAAATGATTAAAACTAAAGTACCCCAGATTATATTTAGCTTAAACTATCTTATTTAACTTATTTAACTACGATTAAGCTAGAATCTAAAATCTACAACCAATGCTACTATATTTTAGGATTTTATTGAAGTTTTTATGACAGAAATGAAACTAAAGATTTTTAACAACTTTAGTCAAAAAACAGATAATCCAACCTAATCTAATAAGGCAAAATTAAAAGAATATTGAGAACAAATAAGCAACCATTAAAAACAAATAAGCGTTTAAGCGAATAATAAAGTAAATAGACAATTTATTGAAAGGAAAAACTTAAAGAAATTAAAGAGAAACTTACAAATCCTCTAGCTAAACAAGAGGAACCAAATATGGCAGCTACAAGCTCCCTAGCTTATTAATAAGCTAGGGTATAAGTCCATGGGATTTCATCCATTACTAGATCCCCTTCCATAAATCCATAGTTCATAGGTAAATAAGTTTTAAAGCTGATTTTAAAGAAAAATTTAAATATGATTAAGGCTTATTAAGCTCAAATCAAGAGCTTATAGACTCTTGAGAGCTGAATTGAGCTTATGAGAGCTTATTGACTATTTTAAAACATTTAGATCATCAAAGATTTAAAGACAAGATTAAAACAAACTTGATTTATATTAAGAAAAGTTGTTGCATTACAAATAATGGAAGGGAAATTCACTAGAAAAAGCTTTAAAAATAGAAAATTTACAATAAGCAAATAAAAACTACAATAAGCAACAAAATTTCTACTCTGTATATGAGAGGAATGAGGGCCTTTTTATAGCCAGCCCTGGATCCTTCTAGCCCCTTGCCTTACTCTACACTCCTTTAAATCATAGCCCTTCAATTCCTTCAATGATTGATCACTAGTTATGGCGTATAGATCATTTGTGACACTAGAGGAAAGCAAGCTGTCATATAGCTTTATTTGTGAAAGCTTGTGCTACTTATGTGAGTGATATGAGAGCAAAACCCACAATCCTTTTGTGCTTTCTCCATAGCTTACTTGGCATTAGCTTGAGTGGAGCTTAAGTGAGCAATGATTTGACCTGAAATAACCCTTCCATCTTGCTTAGGAGCCTTTGAATAGACCTCCGCACCCTTCAATTTTAACTTGCCCCTTGATTTGACCATAGGTGAAAGCTGGGGACGAAGGTGAACAGTAACTTGTGTTTGGCGCCCTTTTAATAACTGAATTGGGGTTAAATTCAGTTATAACTTTGGCTAAATTACAAATCCAGTCCTTGTCTTTTCATTTTGGTCTTTTTGTAGGTAAAAGGTTTAAGAAATTGCATTTAGGTCCGTTGTGGTTTATATAAATGGAAAATGGACTGGTTTTTTGGGCTAAAGTTAATGAGCTTGTGATCCGGGTATAGAATTTTAGGGTTTACATGCCAATAAGGGTTCTAGTGCCCAAATGTTATAGGAGGTAGAGGGTTATTTTTGGTACCTGTGAAACTTGGAGGTGAAAATGGAATGTTTTTTGGGTTTTGTCTTTTATTGGTTGACTTTTTGTTGACCATGTTGACTGGACTTGACTGCGGGTTTGACTTTTCTGGCTTTGGCTTTGATTCTTTGGCTTCTTCTGATTCTCGTGTTCGTGCTTGCCCGTTTTTTGATTGTTTTCTTATGATTTTTGATATATCTGTACATGCACACAGAAAACACAAATACAAGCATATTGTTGCCATTTTTGGTCTGTTTTGGGTTTAATTTGGTTATTTTAGGATTAAACGGAAAATATGGTGTATTTTACACTTATCAAAATTTCCCCCAAACTAAACGATGCGTGTCCTCACGCAAAATATCAAATGACTTCTTAAACCAAATACCTCAAAACTTCCCAAACTAAACCCTTTTGAAAAAGTAGCAAAGAAATTTGTTGAGAGAGCTAAGAGATCACAAAGCCTAAAAACACCCGAATTCCCATTTTCAAAACTTTTTTTCTCTTTTTAATGTATTTTTTCTTGATAAATAACTACCTAACTACAACTTATCTGTGTTGACATAATGTATTGTTTTCATTACCTCATTGGTAAATTTTAGGATCATAGAACAAAAAGCACAATTAAGTGTCTAAAAGATAACTTCATCATCCCCGATTTTTCAACGTTTATTCCCATGCTAGAGCTTAAAAACAAGATCATTGTCAAATTACAAGTCATGACACTAACAACTACTCATAAATACTAAATTGAGTAAACTTACTTATCCCTCGCCGCAAATCCTACTTTTTTATTTCAAGATTTTACTTAATCATATACCCAAGCTCTTTAAGACTTTTATTTACGAACTTATTAATTCCATAAATAATGCGTAACGTTAAGACGCAATAATTTAGCTCCTAGTCTCTTTTCAAAAGATCAAATGTCATCAGGATTAAAGTCCACATCGAGGCAACCAAAATTTGGCTTTTATTAGGCTACTTAAGCAAGGCACCATTCATGTCATATACCCTAAGGCTCTTTTAAGACTGAATGGAACCAATCCTATTTTGCACCAATATACCCTTAAGGCTCTTTTAAGGCAACAAAATAAGACAAAAATTAAGAAACATTATTAAACCTCAGTCCTTTAGAAGCTAACAACATCGGGTCATGCGCCTCCGACAAGATGTAGCAAACATTTTTCCGACTTCGTTAAACATCCTCGACCTTTTAGAAGTCTGTAACATTGGTTGTGATCCGGCAAGATACAGCAAACTTTAAATCATCTTGGATTATTGAATTCTACCTTATCCCATATACCCTAAGGCTCTTTAATGAATAAGCAAAATATTTAGTAATGAGATACATATATTATTCCAAATTAAGTATCACAGATTTGTACTCATCATCAATCACAAAAGGAACTTACAGAAAACTACATTAACTAATTATTAACCAAAAAACCGCACAACTCTATTTATTAAACAATTATATATAGAGGTGAAATAAGCTAATGGGAGAAAAAGCCACAATTAACACTTATGAGCTTGAAAGAAAACCAACTATTCTACGTTTAATGTCATGACTTATAAATAACACTATCATTTCTCGTTCTTCGCAATTTAAAATCTCTAAGAAAGAAATTCGCAAATACTTAGCCTATATAAAATCCAACTCGGCATATTTAAAATCTACTTGAGATTAGCATAAGTCTTCATTTAACTTAAGATTTCAAGTCTCAGATTTTAAAGTCTACAATGAGACTAGCACAAACAATCATCTTAATTTTGTAAGAGAAAGCTAGAACTCTACACGTACGATCGGGTCAAAAATTACTTCTTATTCTTACCAACGGAAAACCTACATTCGTGTCTTAACACTTATATATATATATATATATATATATATATATATATATATATATATATATATATATATATATATTACAAATAAGATCTTAAAATTTTAAATTTTTTGCTATTTTTGTGGGAAAACGGGTACGTGAGAACAAAACAATAAGCAGGTAACATCAAATCGATAGATTCCCTCCCCAAACTAAAACGAAACATTGTCCTCAATGTTTAAAGTCGGGTCTCTACGAAAATCTAAGCCGTTTATGAATTATGCAAAGATAAACGTGAATCGATAAGATGAAAGGATATCGGATCTCCCCAAACTAATTTCAAACAAAGGATGAGAAGCTCGAGTGAAACGGGATACAACACCGGACACGAGAGTCTTCAGAAATTGTTGGGTCAATCCTGCAAAAATCACAACAAACAACAAACAACAAGAAACCGGAAGAGGATAGCCACAACACATCACAACACATTATTTAAGAAAATAGAAAGAAAATGGATAAGCATGGGGTGAACTCCCACGAAGCGGCTTGTTTTTGGTCACCGAGTCACAAGCTCGACTCGATCCCTGAATTAATTCGTCCTTAGGGAGAGCAAATGGAAAACTTTCATTGAACATGCCACTGGCTTATGAAACGTGACGATGCCGGGGTCAAAAACAAAATTCTCACTCCTAAAGGAGAAAATCAAAGGTGATTCCTCGGTGTAAGTGAAGTGTGGAAGAAAAGTCCAAATGATAAATGTAAAGGAATTCATATCTTCAACATTTAGAGGTAACGTCTTATTGCTTTGGTAGAAATCTTCATTAAGCACAACATTCTTCATAACCAAATTGAGCTCAAAATTCAAACATTCATCTGGTGGTTTTGGCAGAGGCAGAAGAAATGACAGTTCTTTGAAAACTAAAAGAGTCCCGGAGGAAATGTTCTCTTTTAAATTCTCCTCCAATGTTACAAGATTTTTATCATGAATGGCATGATAAACTAGTATACCTGGTTTGAATACTTTATCCTCATTTCTGAGAGAATTCAAGGTAATACTAGCCGACAACTCCGCAGTGAAAGGTGAGTCGGAATCTAACAAAGGAGGTGATAAAATACTTGAGTTGGTGGAATCAAATGTAACGGTTAAGTCCTTTTTAAAATCCTCAGGTTTGGAAAAATGATCATTAAAATCAATTGGATTATCAAAAGTGATTCTTATTGGCATGACAATGGTATTGATTGGAACATCACTTGAAACTTTGTCTTCTTTTTCCTTGATTTATTCAACTTTTTGAGGACGAGAAAGAGGTTTTGGTTTTTGATGTAAGTAAGTTGCCAAGAGACAAATTATATTTTTCCTAATCGAATTTCGTTTCATCATTTTCTATACAAATCGGACCAATGAGAAAAACATCGGCATATTCCATGAACAAACCTTCTCTCCGGTGAGAGTAGGGGAAGTAGGATTGCTACTTGAAACTTCAAGGGTAAGATTAATTCCCGGTGGAATCGATTCTTTTTCAAGATAAGCTTCAAATTCACTTTCTTCCAGTGAAGTAAGTGTTAAGGAAAAAGAAGACTTAATCTTGACATCCTTATCGTTTTCTTCAAAGAGAGGATTCACGTTGCTAGATTTGAAGTTATCATCAAAATCGAAAAGAGGATTTGAGTAAACTTGAAAATTTTCTTCATGCAAGTCCTTCTTATGATACACAGATAAGATCAATTCGTGTAAGCATCATTAATAAATTGTAGGCCAAAAAAAAACCGGCATCAAATACTTTTCCGAGCGGTGATGTTAGCACTAATGATGGCCCCCCCTGTGTCCATCCATGACAATCCTTGAAATTTTCAAGCGCTTCTTGGCCAAAAACCAATTCTACGGATGATTTGATCCGCACATGTACGAAAGAGATAGGGATCATCCCAAAAGTAATGCTTTATATCCTTGAAAAACTTCCTCTTTTGTTGGGTTGACATTCCTTTGAATAAAAAATTCCCCCCACGTGTAATGTTGTCGTAAAACGCAAAACCCACATGGTAATTTTGGTCATTATAGAAGTCAACCTTATACAAAGTTTATCAGAGGAAAAGTATACAATAATCTCTTGTAGGATGCTAAAAAACCTTCTCAAAGCGGGTTTTCAAGACGAGAAGAGGTTGATCGGTCTGCATAGTTTTTCAGCTCCTTGGTAATCAATTACTGAAAATCGAATTCCTGAAGGAAAAAATTTTTAAACCCATTAAACAATCTTGCTTTTGTGCGTCTTACTGTTGAAGAGGTAATTTCAATGCGGAGTGGTCCGGAAAAAACAACACTTTTTTTTCATGATTTCAGATATGATGCAAACTTCTCCAAAAGCGATAAACAACCGCAAGCATTTCTTTGGTTGTCCACACCCTACACATTCAAAACAGAGATAAGACTCCATCAGAATTAAACAAATAAGAGGGACAAGAAAAGAGTTATCCGTCGGTTGTCCGCACTTATTGCATAATCATTTGCATCGCACATGATTTCAAAAGGTTGGTCCCAATTTAGAGCAATGAGAATTGGAGCTTCGGTTAACTTCTTTTTCAATGTTTGAAAGGCAAGAATGCAATCTTCTGAGAAAATGAAAGGAGTGTTCTTCTCTAAGAGATGGGTCATGGGTCGAGAGATTTTGGAAAAGTCTTTGATAAATCTTCGATAGAATCCGGCATGCCCGAGAAAACTTCTGATTCCTTTGACGGTTGTTGGGTGAGGAAGCTTTGAAATTACATCAACTTTGGCCTTATCGACTTCAATTCCTTTTCTAGAGATCTTATGTCCTAAAACAATGCCTTCTTTAACCATGAAATGGCTCTTTTCCCAATTTAGTGCTAATTTGGTGTCTTCACACCTTTTGAGCATTTTGTCTAAATTGGCAAGACACGAGGAAAAAGAATCTCCGAAAACTGAAAAATCGTCCATAAAATCCTCCATCGTTTTTTCTATCATATCTAATACGACGGTACGCAAAAGTTCCGTATGGGCACGTAAAAGTAGTTTTTTCTTGATCTTTAGGATCAATTGGGATTTGAAAA